>JAODGE020015098.1:0-26165 GCA_027574965.2 Ecitophya simulans | reverse complement strand
TATATATATATATATATATATATATTCAATAAATTATGAAATATGGTAAAAATGTGTTTCATTCTATGCCCTTAATTATTAAGTTATCAAGTTTATTATTAGTATTTGTCTTGTATTTATTTGTATTTCTGTATATTTTTATGATACTTCATGTTTTTAGTGGTGAAGACACTACGCATTTATAGAAAAATATTTTGATATAAACAAAATAGTTCCATAGGAATCAAAGGTTCAATTTATTATACGCATGCGGAAATCAATATCTTCCTGCATATTTCTTAGTGCTTCCGACTATAGGGTTATTGAATTTATTTAACATCGTGCTGGTGTTGTGATAAGTTATTAAATCGTTATATATCATAAATGTACGTCACTTTGAAATTGGTGACATTGTCAAGACGTTTTTTTTATTTCCAATTTAGGAAAACTATACACTGAAGCTAATATTTATATATTATTTTCGTAATAATACCCTATACGCAGACTTTTCACCAACGACAATGGAATCTGAAGCAAATTATGACGATGAGACTATGCCCAACCGTCCGAAGACCATGTCACCGAAACACCGATTCCGTGCATTGGTACGGTTAGTGATGCAAAACGTACCGTGGCTTATTGATTCTGAAGTGAAATTTGGAACTAAGCTGTATGCAATGAAGAAAACAATGAAATCAAACCTCGCGCTTGAAGTATTCTATCCGCAATTCGGTAAATGATAGATCAAATACAGGTGCGTCTTATTTGCAGCATAAAGCAATATTAAACAAGGATCCTGCGGACAGGACTGGGGAAGAAAACGAGGCAATTTACAAAATAATTGGCGGATTTAAATGTTTCCGCAAATATCCAGAGGTATCATTATCATCCATTTAATTTTGTAAGTCATCTTATTAAATTTCAGCACGTGAAATTGATGTTGGCGAGCTACAGCCACTTCTGCTACTTCGGTCCTGATCGTGTCATCGTTCGTGAAAACCACTACGCGACTGCTATATTTTTCATCATAAGTGGCGAAGTGAACATAATTGAAGAAAACTACGACGCTTTTCTTGACGAAACTGAGCGAATTGTTACTGAGACTTTAACAGCCGGGGATGTATTTGGTGAAATTTGCCTGTTGCACGATCTTCCTCGAATGGAAACTATCATTTCCGCTAGTGAGTATCGATTTAATAACTATCTGAAAGATAGGTTTCCACTTCGACTAAACATTCTTACCATTAGCTCCGGTCGAGTTCCTTATACTGAAACGAGATGATTTCGATGTTGTTCTGAAGGGCACCGTCAAAGCAGAATGGGATTATATCTCTTCTTTAATGCAGTCCTTTGACTACTTCAAAGAATGGGATAAAGTGCGTCTTGGAGAATGTTGCATGTTGTCCGTGATCAATGAATACAAGAAAGGTGATACTATCCTCGGCGATGGATGCGGGCGGAAGAATTATGCCCACTTTGTGATCGAAGGTACCTGTTCCTTAATAGAACACCTACAAGTACAAGAGTCTAAAAATTCCGCGGGTAGATCCAATTATAAGTTGTACAATTTTGATACTAGCGAGGATCTGTACGCAGAAAGTAGCGAGCATCAAAACATCAGGAAATACAGCAGAGTCGAACGGTAAATTACTAGTATTCAAAAAATCAAAAATTTTGTGACTACCGGCCATGTTTATATAAAGGGTGAGGCATGATAGCATTTTCCCAGCTATGAGTGTCTCTGACATTGATAATAGACTAAAGCGGAAATCGGTACGGCGACATAGTTCCTCAACGCTCGCCAGTAAGATGGACAGCTTTGTCCTGGTTAACATTCCGAAAGACGTGATGACGGTTTATATGCAAGTAATAATATTTTATCGGCAATGTTGGTAAGATTCATTAAGTGGGCTAACTGTATGGCGTTTTAGGTGTGCACATTTAGCGAAAAAGCTTGTTTTTCTCTTGGAGAACCCATGACTAACAGGCGCATTGTTGCCGATGAGGCTGTCATGTGTCTCCTCATTCCTGTATACGTACTTCTTGGTCGCGACACGATTTGGCTACGGATTAAACAGTTTCTAAGCAAGCGCATTCCTTCGACCCAGGTGGTGTTCGAGAGCTTCGTGAAGCAGAGGCAATGGCGTAGATACAAAACAGAGTTGGTGCGACCCTTGCAGATTGCACTTTGTAACAATTGGTACTCTAATATTCCATATAATATTCGCATTCGAAGCGATTTTGACTACAAACCTAAGCCATCAGATCCAACAACCCGACAGGAACTTAACGGATGTAAATAAAGTACTTTATGCAGAAATAAATATAATTAAGACTTAACACAATGAACCTAGATTGTTTAATTTTGCTTTACTAAACTAATTTTAAACTGCAACAATACGATGAGATATATAGCTATTGTTGCCATACTCTAAAAATCAAGGAACACATATTGTGATTGATGTACTTGTTGTGTTAATATACTTACAGAAGTTATCAACTCTCTATTAACAATGGTATATCCTTGAAGGGATACTTTCGGAGGATTCATGCGTATTCCAACTAGGAATATTTCTACCTAAACAATTTCTCTATATTAGTATATTAAAAATTATATATTGCTCACCTCTGCGATAGTTTGCTTGTCGACTTTATACAAATCAATGTTCATCAGAGCATTCTGTACACGAATTGCAATGTTCATAGTAGCGTTATGTGAACAATCACAAAAGACGTAATACAAAATGCTGCAATAGCCAGCATCAACGAGTAAACCCATTTGTTTGAAAGTAAATCGGAATCCTTCATCGACAATCTCCGACGTAAAACCATAAATCTATAAAATAGATGTAAAGTATATGCACTCTAAAGATATTATCGCCTCAGGTTACTTACAGCAACCGTGATATTAGTAATAATAAATAACGAATTCGCAGAGTATGTGCGAGCATATGCATTCCCAAGTTTTTGCAAAATCTCACTAAGCTGCAGCCATAATACCCTGTAATGTTTAATGATATGCGACGTGCAGTGATCATTAATATCCGCCTCAAAACTGTCCGCCAAAGACTTGCTCGCATTACCAATAGCCCGACAATTAATATACCACAAGGCACAGTTCATGTTAATCATGGTGATTACGTGAACATATGCAGTGGTGTGGTATAAAGTGAATCCTTCCAATAAAGCACTCAAAGTCAAGACAAACAGTATGGCGCAGATCAAACTCCCGCAGCTAATAATCACAATCAACGTGCTGAGATATGGGAACTCCAAACTCTTCCCGGTAATCTTGTAATAATCCAGTTGAAATTGTCCCCAGGAGTTTTTATACACGCACACTTCTCGGGCCACACTCCAGTTACCATAAGGTATCCAAAAGTGCGGTACCAGATAGATCACGAAGATAATAGAATAGATATACTCATCAAATTTTTTGCTCTGATGGGTGAGGATTTCGAGTCTCTCCGTGCCTACCAATACGATTTGGACGGTTAAACAAGCGTAAAAAATGTAGGCGTAGATGCTAGTGAGGCTAAACCAGCTGAAAACAATGCGACCACCTTTCCGTTCCACCGGCATTACAGCCAAAACCTACGGAAAATACTGAAATCCCAAAGAAACTGTAATCCACGTACACTTACTCTGAACAAGTGCAGTAGCAATTTGTGATCGCGATAGAATTGATCGTGTTCATCAACGACCATTCCGTCGGTTGCATCCAGTTTGGAACGTTTCTTAATTTCTTCCGAGCGGGCACTCTGTTTCAAGCCATTTAGCATATCACGAATCTTAAAATCCGCTGGGAAATAAAATTGATCTTCGTCGAACGGCTCCATCTTGTCGTTTCGGTCCATCTTGGTACCAGGACGCGAAACAAATATCAGCCGGCAATTTAACCGATCAAGACTATTACAAAAATTGGTAAGTATTGAGCACATATTTGTCTTTTTGACGTCATAATTACTCTGTACACAATGGTAAAAAAAACGTGGGGCATTTCAAGGTAGCTAAATTCAAACAAAACTATTATGTTGTCGTTTCAAAGAATATAGTTTTTATTAATTAGAAACAAAGTCGTATTAAGAGCTTTTTAGCGTTTAAATGTGTATAGGGTTAGGTGTGTTACGAAGTTATTCAAAATAAATATGCAATATGTATTCACCAGCGACGGTAAACGTAATTACCGACGCCGAAGGGGTATTATTATACGTCGTGATCATTAGCCACGTTTACGTCTCGTTCTTGTTTGGTTTGATTAAAAATTACTCGTACATTTTAGACGCGAAGAGTTGCGCACGTGTACTTACACACACAGTATAAAAAACTTTCTCCTTTCAGTTTTCGACGAAATCAGTTTAAAAGTTAACATAAATACTTTGCGTAATACTATATACAGTTACATTTTTGTGTTGCGCAAGAACGATGGCAATTAAAACCGATTATTTCATGATTAGAGACAGATATAAAACCGAGTTAATAACGATGATACATTTTCACTTTCCTTTACATTTTGCTTCAATCGAAACTCGCTAGATATTTTGACGCGTTCCAAAAAAACAATACAGATTCAAGTGAAAAACCAACACATGCCAACAAAAGACTATCATTATTAAAAACGTGTTAAAACCTGGTTTATGACTAGTATTATCAGTTTGATTGTTGTCGCGGCCATGCGATCTTGGCGTCGATACGCTTGTAAGCCAGCATCACGTGTTTTCCATTGCTGGTGAAATCCTGCGGGCACTCGTTGTCACCAAGCATGGTTTCTAGAACAAACAAATGAATGATGAAGATACCCCCGACAGTGTGAAAGTGGCATTATCCTAGGTACCTTCTCCATCGACAAGTCGATACAAAGCAAAATCCTGCGGATTGGTGATCCTCGCTTTGTGGGCGATAATTTTGCAAACCTCTTTGGTGGTCATGTGCGGTCGGGCAGGGAGAGTTTTCGTCAAGATTGAACCGTGCAGCTCGTCGGGAACAACGACTTTCAACACCGACTGTAAGTAATTAAATCGCGTATTACATTCATGTTATGCACAAGTGGTAAAGTTTACCTACATCAGTTTTTGGTTGGCTGTTCACGTTTTCCTCGTTGCTCTCCTTAAAATTCTTAAGTACTTGCACAGCAGATGATAGGGTAGTTAAATAATACCCACCCTCGCCCGACAGAAGCGACGGATGTAATAATCCTGCAATAAAATGATCTCGTTAGAAATATTATTTAACAAGCCATCAAACTGGATAACCAAATTATTGAATTTACGCATACCCCACATATATTCAGCTTCAATTTCTGCGGATACAAATTTGGTCTTTACCAAAACCCACACGAAGAGAGGGAGGAAATCATCAGCACCCAAAGTTATGGTCCTTCCTGTACCTAATTGACTTGTTTTTACCTGCAACCAATTTCAATGTAAAGATGTTTCTATGCAAATTTGTTTTGGCACTTGCAGAATTAAATATGGCAGCAATGGCGGCTAGCAGAAACTCCAACTTCTCCAAAGGCGAGTCCGCGTGGCGTAGCCTCGTTAGGTATTCGTCGATCGTCTTGAGCGCCGTTTCGGAAGGCAGCGTAATCTTATCCTTGATAGCTAATTCCTGCGGCGGCCGCGTGCTTGCATAGTGTATGTTATCGGCGAGCAATTTGATCGCGCCTGACTTCGTGAAGTAATCCACGAACAACCTTTCCAAGTGAGCTTTCAACGGCCGCACCACAAGGCGATGCAAGACGCCCTCCAGGATGGCGTCCAGATTTAAGAACTCCGTCGATTTCAACTAAAAAGAAAAAATCGAGTTACCCCGCTTAAATCTTCCGGTAACGAATGTTCATCGTACTTTGTTGCGTTCTCGTTCGACTTCTTTGTCAAAGTTTTTCTCGCCATGCTTTACGAGGTAATTCTTCATTCCGGACATGAACTGCCGCATGTTTCGCATGACGATTTGCGGATTCGTCTCTTTGGAGTCACACGTGCACGCGATGAAGTTGTCGATGTTTTGTGCGAACGTGGTTGTTTTGTCCTGGGCGAGATCCAGCGCGTAGCTGCGTATCGATGCGCCGACCGTGGTCTTGTCACCATCACGATTCCTCAGTGCGTGGAGTCGTGGTGCACCTGACAAACACATAACTTGTTCATACCAAACGTCACAAACGTCAGTCGAAGCGAAATATTTACTGCAAATCTTTCGCCAAGTTAACTTAATCGAGCACAGGATTTTTTTTAGTTTGGCCTTGCAATAACAAATTGCGTTTTTGAAGCACCGCTTGAATTTCTCCCTAGCTTTAGCTTTCTGTATGCTTTCAGTCTTGATACAGCAACACAACATTTTGTATGATGATGCTCAGTGGAAGTGATGAAACATCAATATGCGAGCAGTAAGTTTGGAATTTGCTTTTGTTTACAGAGTGATAGTATGGACACGCAGCTTGGAACAGTGGTGGCGATGAGCACCGCACGATGGACACTTACTTAATAACGGATCCAGCCTGTCTTTGAAGCTTTTCGCGCGTTTGATCGACGCCACTTTCTGCGGCGGGTGGAAGGGGTTGAAAGTTTCGCAGAAGCTGTCATCCGTCTGTAAAGCGTGAAAATTCCTAATTACGACTCTAAATAAAGGTGCCAAGGAGTATCGGGTATCAGTGCCAATAATCAGGGCTTTAACGAGTTTGTGTCATATAGTTTGAGATTTCTCACCTCGGTGGAGACAGCATGACTGATGTCGTTCCAAGGCTCAGAGAATTCGGTCAGCTCGCTTATCTCGGAGGGTGGTGCCCTGGGAACACGCTTGTCGTCAACATTGTCGTACGCAGACATGCGGCACATTTCGTCGTCCGTCGTCGACATATCTGTCGATTGTCTGAGGAATCAATTTTTTCTATTTAGTAAATTTCTCCCAGTTCCCCAGTTTTTCGCTTGCAAAGTGAATAGATACCCGCAAGAGAATGTTATATTTTTACCTTTTCAAAATCATGTCTTGTAGAATCAATCGTCCGCTATCACCAGGTGAGAATTGGGTAATTGGAAGATTTGGTATCGTGGCGGGCCAATCCGATTCATAATCCGCATCACTCGATTCCATGTTAACATCAGCATCGTTGCCTGTCAAAAGTGTGCAATAGTAGAATAAAATCATTCATGATGACTATAAACATCACCACGCGTCGTATATTGCACATAGTTGTTGATAAATCGCAAGCATTGACAACACATGACGCCTGCTACAAATCAAAACTAGAGTGAGCGCTATGGCAAAAACAAAAGAAAAGCAATAGAGGATACTTCGAAGTTGATGTGATTCATTGTGATTGCTCACAACTTTGAATAATACGAAACAGCATGTTGTCGCGAAGTTTGGCGAATAGCCCTCATAATTCGTCTACGCGCGATATTACGTCTTTAACTAAACATATAAAACGAACATGATTTCCTCGCCTTCGCAAGCTTTGAGCTTGTTAGGGGCAATGGTGCAGTCCTGCATTTGATGGCGCGCGCGTACTCAGAAATTTGGACGGAAATATGTGTGCAATGTCAGCGGCAGACGATACCACTCCGTGCGAAGGACTCGAATCGACATTCTTCGCGCAACGTCGAACATCAAAAGCTACCCGGAGTGCTGACAAGGAGTGTGCAAATATTTGCAAACTTCAAGGCAGTTCTAGTTTTAGACTTTCGGCCGTGCATCCTATGCAGGAACGGCGACTCAAACGTTCTAACGGGCTAACTGTGTAATTTAAGTTATTAAATCCGGTGTTCAAAACTTGCCCCAGAGGCACACGACGTGCTATTCATCAACAATAAATCTACGTCGATTTCAATATCAACAAAATTCCCTCTTTACTCTTTTGCGAACGGAAAGTTTAAATAAAATTGCGTTTAACCCAAAGCCAGTTTTCCATCTATTTCCGAGTGATCGACAACAATGGCAGCGGCGTCAAGACGTCAGCGCGGAACGGAAAAGTGAAAAACAGCTCGGAAAGAAAAATTATTTGGCCGGAAGAAGAAGGCGGCGCGAGACGTGTCGCCGGGACGGTTACAAATGACTCACCGACGAATTTCCATCCGTTGTCGAGCTGCCATGTGTCGTTCGTCCTTGGCTTCACCGACGGCGGCATAATCGGCTTCGCATCGGGACGCTTCAGTCCCGAGAGCAATCTCTGCTTCGGACTCAGATTATCCACGGAAGAGGAAAACTCTGCGGAAATAATCATCCGTGAAATTTATTGCAGCGTGTAAGCGAACAAACAAAATGTCGCCTCGGCAAGCGGGGCTTCCATTGACGTGAGAAATGTGGATGACAGAAAAGGAAGAAATATTTACCGTTGAATTCTGGCGAATTCTCGATCCGCCCAACCATTCCAGCCTGGAGAGCCGCGGCGTGTGAATGCAACGCCGGCGGATTGGAATGCCTCTGTTGAATGGGCACCTGATTCCTGAACAGTCGACGCGGCACCGACGTCTGTTGCTGCTGCGTGATGGAATCCGCAGGTTCGGCGTAGAAGGGACTGCCTTGCTTAGGCGACTGCAAATCGGCCTGCAGTTGTTGCACACCTTTCGCCGAGTCGGGGGATTGCAAACTGTTTTGGCTCTGGGTGGCATTCGGCAGTGGAGTGGAACAGGTGGAGTTGTGCGAAATCGAATTGCTCACACTCATGCTGGCGGATGATTCGGTGGGCGACAACACGTGATTATTATTGTTATTGATGACATGTTGCAACAAATCTGGAGACTGTTGAATATGTTGGTTCGCGTTATAATGTTGCAAGTGTTTGGGCTTGAAGGTGTTCCCTTCGTTGGTCCAGACGTCCTCGTAGTCACTGACTTTGTCCCCAACGGCACTTCGACAATACACAGTCGGCGAATCCAAAATGTCAGATTCCTGATAGTGTTTCGAGGTCTTGTGTTTCCTGCGACTTTGACGCGCTGCAGTCTTGGATATTGATAGAGGCGACAGGGTGCCAGGAGACAGAATACTTAAGTCCGAATTGGGTGATAAAACCGAAGAACTTGGTGATAGGATGTGCTCTGGACGACGGAAGCTACCCTTAGAAGACATTGTCGAGGTTTGCCCTTCCGGTGACATTCTCTTAGGATCGCACATTAGATGGTCGTTGGATGGCAAAGCCTCCTTAGGAGAACCATTACCATTAGACGTTCCATTTGCCCCATTCATTGAAAACGTAAAGGTGGTTGTTACGGTGATGTTATTTTGCGGAGTTGTTGGTTTGGACCATCTGGGTGGAGGTGGCGGCGGGTGTTTAATCTCGTTTCGGAACGAGGGCATCTTTAGCATTAGAGGGCTTTCCACGGGGTCATTCCGATTTAGCAGATTTAGGGTATTGGGCCTTGCCGGTTTCATCTGACTGTGACTACTGTTCAAGGTAGAAACTGGGGTCGACGGTTCAGCAGCTTTAAAAGTGCTCATCATAGGATTCAGATTAAGAACTAGGTCTGTGTCAGGACTGGAAGCCGTTGAAGGTGGTGGGCTGTATCTCCAAAACTCTTGCCCTAACAGTGCCAACGAGGACAGCTGTTGACGACTCTTGGCCTCTCTGATAGCTTTCGGCAATATCAACTGAACGGGCAACTCGTCGCAGCAGTTCGCATAATGTGCAATGAGCGCTGGTATGTTATCAAAACGATTTTCGCTTGTTTCGAGTCCCAGACGACCGCCTGTCGATTGAATCAAATAATGCTCGATGTATGGTCCCTTGTCCGGGGGCAATCGCACAGAAAGAGCCATCGTATCAGACTGTGAAGACTGGCGCACCACGAAGCAACCTTCCTCCTTTCCCTGGAGAAGATGGAAAGCACCGGCGCGCTGAATACCCGGCAGGAACCATATCGGATGCGACCGAATCAAACGTTCGACCAAGCCAATATCACATGCAGCTCCATATCCTGATCAGACAGGAATTCAATCAAACTTTGCTCGGACTGCTATTAGCATAGACTTGACTTACCAGTGTCGGCGCTGTCTTCGCTCCCAGCATCCGAGCCGCCGTTTGAGGAAATCAGCGATTCCCTCGACGGAGACCGCGACGGCGGGTTCGGCAGGTCGAAGGGATTCCGATGGCATTCCTGCGGCGTCGGCGAGGGCACGCCGGGGCTGCGAGTCTGAGTGCGGTCGGTGAACCCATGAAAGTACGGCTCCAGGAATTGATCGCTTCTGCAACACGCAAAGCGGACAGGAAATTAGAACACCGAACTGGAATACAAGTCGTGCGATTATCGTTATGGGCGCCGTGGAGGATGGATTAAAAATTAGCCCAAACAAAAGATACGTTAAAAGGGGAAACAGCCGACGCAGAAAGGGCGGTCAGAAAACCACGCCGTAGCTCGAAAGTGCCAATCGCCGGTCACAATGGCATTTCTCGGCGAGCCCCCTTAGGTCTAATTACTATCTGTCAAGTGCAACTAACTGTGAATGTCTCGTTGGCTGAGCGCCGGTGCATCGGAATCGAGCCAAAATCATTTAAATCCAAGCAGACCCCGAATTAATTAAACAACATTGAACCGTTCACCGTGATCCTTCTGTTTGCAATTGAATACATATACTGGTTAACGCCCGAACAGGAGGCTTTTGATTAAAATGTATTGCGAAAAAGAATTGCGAACGGAAAAAAAATCTATTATCTATTTACAAGAAAATTTAAAGCTCGCAGCACCTGTCCAACTTCACATCTCTGTGTAAACGCATTCAGTCATAAGAAACCGGGCCGAAAAACGATTGATGCCGAGATTTCGGCCGATGACGCACTTTTATCCCCTCGACGGGACCGTCCCTCGTTTCTTGGTTTAGTTTCGCATTTTCGGAGCGTCTTCCAGGCGTTCTGAGTCAGTACGCAGTACGCAAAACGAATCGCGCGGCTGGCGAGCGAACGCCACTCGTATTCTCAGTCCATCCCGGTAATGCGGGACAATGGAGACGGAATGACGCCATGGCAACCCCGATAAATCCCGGCGGGGAGCGCCTCCGATTGCGCGCCTGCTACTTGCTCGGTGATGCACACGTTCATTACACGGTTCCGCTTTACTTTACACCGGCAAACAAACGCGCCGCGGCTCGAAATTCGAAACTAACTTTCGTTAGCCACACGAAGCGAGCGCATTTTTCCTATTGCCCTAATACGAATCGCTCGCATTCGCACGCCGTCAGTCGATAATGAAAACTTCCGAGAGCGTTGTTTGACTTCAACGCCGCGCATTTGCGCTAAGAACGGTCCGAGTTAATTAAACCGTAAAATTCAATTTGCCACTTGACTAAACATTGCGCGCGTATTCAAATATTACCTCAGCCACTTCTCATTGGGCTCACGACGTTAGTTGTCGACGTGGAATTGAACGATAAAATTACGCCGACGGCGACGTCGGATTGGGATCTTAAAATAATAAAACCGCAACACCATCCTAGTCAAGTTCCAAAGACGTGGAGTTTTCCAAAAGTCTACCGCTTCGTGTGAAACTGCGTGCGCCACCGCTGCTCCAAATTATTCCGGGATTAGTCTCGCGCAGCGAAGCCTCGTTAGATGATAATTAATAATAACTTTCGGCCGAGGGCCGCAGATTTGCGCTGCGCTTTTGTGCTTTTCCGCACAAAGTGAATAATCAAGTGCTAATGTTTCGACCGGATGTTTCCACGTCTCCGCAAATTAATGCGCCGCGCGATAAACGCCCAGATAGCGCCCAATTGTATTGTCGTTTAATGCTAATGCCGCAGACTTCTGTGAAGTGGAACTTTTCGACACGCCGCGCCACAACTTGCGCCAGCGTTGCCTCACAAAGTTTCGGCCTCTGATAGTCGCCGAATTAATATTTACTCGCCGCATATTTATTTAAGAGTATTTAATCAGTGATAGCGTTGTAAATTAATGAACCTTAAAAATTATCAATGAAACGCCGAACAATGAACCGCGCCGAACGTGAACGAGAGAGTTCTAGAAAGCGATTTCGTGACGACTTGACAAATTAGTTTCATTACGATTTAATTAAGTCAAGCCTTTATTCATACAGTCCAACTTCTGCAGAGTAACCCGTAAACTATAAATTTATATTAAAATGTACAAACATTAACGACATAAAATTATGTCAGAAGTAAATTCGAGCGCAAAATTTCGCCCATTAGTTAATTGCACTTCCATCCAGCTTGTTAAATAATAAATATTTCAATCCCTTCCCTTCCAGAAACCGGAAAAACGCATTGAATCCAGTCGGCGGAGAGAATAAGTGATTTGTTCGGCGGTAGTTCCCCCATTTCTTGTTCTCACGGTTCCTCGCCCCGTTCCGCAGTTTCACGGCGCACTCTGTTAAAAACTTCTTAGAGCTCTTTATCAATGTTATAAAGGCGCGTAATGCACACGCGCGTTCATTCTCGCATACATAAAAACCCGAACGCGTGGCCCTCCAGCTTTGCGGAGCCGAAGAAGACATTCGTGCGGTCATAACTCGCGCCTTTATTTCTGCTCGATAAAGCAGGACGTCGCCGACTTCGGCGGAGTGCAAGGGATGCACGCGCCGGCGCAAATTGCAAGGGCAATGTCAAACTAATGGCACGAGAAAACTTTTTTGCGCTGCGTGTGGGAGCGGAAAAATCGATAGCAGAATGAAAACGAATGACAACGAAACACGTTAACGCATTACTGTCCACCCGTCGTCGCGATTCGAAATTTCGCCAACGCATGCGAACGCGCGCAGAAAATGGAAAACAAACATTAATATCCGGTCATTGTTTGGGAATTTGCGCGATCTGATTAAAATTTGTTTGAAGCATTTAATTTCCCCTTTTTGCTTTTCGGCAGATGCGGAACGCGGGAGCCGCGCGTGTCGGCGCTGTTCAAATCGGAGATCGTATTAACATTCCGCTCTTTTTCAACGCTGTTTAGAGTTTTGCACATGCAGAAGGGTTGCGAGTTGCGAGCCGAAGGCACTAGCCAACCAGCGCGCATAAATCAAACAAGACGGAGCGCGCACGAACACCGCGCGGCGAGGCATCCGGTTCGCCGGGGCTGGAAGGAACATGCTGCATGCGCGGGCCGGAGGATTAGTGAGTTCCGGTGTATCCGAATGCGTTTTATGCATGGATAAAAGCTTTGTGATGTTCGCCTACAGCCCACCATCAAACTATTACCAAGTAAGCCCGGTTAAACGCCTCGGGGCCTTTGCGATTCATCTAATTGCCGTTTGCGAATCGCACCGAATGGAAACCCTAAAAACGCAACGTAAAAAAAATGCGGATGGCAAAAAAATCATATGCTATCGGTAGCATGGCTGGACGGGTTGAATATGAATATGTGAATCTGTCTCGAGGGGTGAATAGGTGAAACGCGGGAAGCGCGCATTTCGCGTTTGCCGATGCGTGGTGCATGACTGCGAGCGAGCAGTAAACAGATAATGCTACGTACGCGGCGCGCCGTCATAAAAGCGACATAAATTAAATATCATGGCGTAACAAAGCCCGTACCGGTGTGGCAGCGAGAAGGTTGTCGCTGCTGTCCTGTAAATTCAGTCTGCTCCCCAGTCCTACCGGTCCGACCGCCAGGCGTATTATAATTTTGTCAATCCGCAGATTGCAGGATGATATAATCAAATTAACGAGAACATAAAGTACATCCAACCGTAAACCAGGGGGGATTATCTTATGATTAACCATCAAAAAATTGTAGGATAAAATAAAAACATTTTGGTTGAAAATTGAGCATATTCCGAGCCGGCCTATTTTTATATTTACTTTGATTCCGTATGTTGGTTTTCTATTCAAGTGTACACTTTATTACTGCTAGTAAAACAGTCGCAGGTTTCGTCAGATCTAATCGACTGCGGCACGTATAAAAAGCTGTTTGTAGAAGCGATTAATGCGCATTAATTCGATGCCGACGATCGTAAATCAATTTACCAACTTTGATCTAGCGCAACTAAACATAATTAGAGTCACACATTTTGTTTGCAGTTTATATCGTTCAAATAATATACGCCTTATTTTTTGTGCGTTTTAGAGCAGCGAAATTAACTCATGTCAGACTCATTTATAAGAGGAAGCAGAGTGGTGATATGTGCATAAACAAGCTGTCAGCAAATTTGGGCACCGGGAACTTCATTAAAAGTGGATTATACAGTGTCGGTTTCTGTGCGACACGACAATACCTAATATTTGCGAGCCGAGGAGGGTTTGGGCGAGTATTCAATAAAATTGCAACGGGCCGAAATTAATAACGGCCGCCAGACGGTCTGCGCAATATTGCATTTGTGCATTGGCGCGCGAACCGGCAAATCTGGTAAATCGCAGCACGCCCGGCGCGTGCGCCGGCTTGCGTCCGAGCGCCAAAACACGTCCGAATGATTTCCACCCTGCGCTTTGCGGCCGCGGTCCGCACGCAAACGCGCGTCGCGCATATTTTTAATCAGATCCGATCGGATTTTCGTTTTAGCGATGCTCGTTTTATCGCCGGCGCGCGCAACGTTCATAATTGTTTTGCCCGCGGTGAAATAAACACCTGCGCCAGCGACCGTCCAGGGGCCGCAGGGGTGGAAATGGTCGAGGGCGCGCAGCGCTGCGGTGTCGTGCATCATTGCGCGTTGCACATTGTGTTAATGCCTTGGTAATCGTCCGTTTATCTGAAGAGAAATAACCGAATAACGAACGCGGACGGGTGCACAGCGGGGCCAGGCATTTCGCAATTAAAATTCCCGGCGCGCAGACATAATTTCCACACGCGAAACGCTGAAAACTGCAGCTGCTTTATGCATGCGACGGTACACCGATCACGTACACAATTTTCGTCTCGCAGCGTTCGACAAACGAAAAAAAATTAGGAGTAAATTTCCCTCTCAAAAATGAATCGATAACGAGACACTGTGCGATTCGACCGGGCATGTAATTAACTGATTTAATTAAATTTTCCCAGAGTTTGCGCTCGCTCATTGTGCATTCGCAAGCGGCGTTCGTTCGCGTTCGTTTTGTATGCACGCGACGAGAAGTGCAAGCGACAAGGCAAACGACCAAAACGCTCGAAATTTGTTTCGGTTTCGAAAATGCGCGAAGACCGACTGTTTGCATACCGGTTTAGCGAAACAATATTCGCGACACGTACATCGCAACCCAGCGAAATGGCTTAAATTAAACCATATAAATATCCGTCGAGGAGCCGAATTATACGCTGAACTTAACTCGCATTCGGATGGCGCCTTTGCACCGATTCGAACGGACACAAAAGCGAGCGGCGACTAAAACGACGCAATTCGTAAATACAACTCGCACGACGGTTTTCCGGTGAGACGATTTATGCGCAGCCACAATAAACTTCAACGGAGTAGTAAGCAAGTTGTAAGGTTAGTGGAAAAAAACAATTATGCTGAGATTAATAAAGAATTAATGAAGTTATAATGGCCACAAAAAGAAATGAAGGAAAACGCCGAAAAGTCGAGCTCGTCGAGAGTAGGAAGCCATTAATAAACGATGGATGAGACGAGTTTAACCGGTGAAATTAATTAATTATCCATCAAGATGAAAGGCGTTTCCGCCTATATTAACAAGAAAATACAAAAAGTACACGACGCGACGTTGCGTAATGTATGCAAGCAGCTAAAACTAACTAAAACCATGGTATGCGACTAACATCGCTAATGAGAAATTAATCCTTGTACTTCATATTATTACGTGTGGGAAATTCAATTTCCAAGAAAATCTCAACTGGGAACACGTTTCTTGCGTCTTCAAACTTTGCGATTCGAACTTTTTGACTCGTTAGCCATAAATAAAGTCTCGCCCAGACAAAAAACGAACCCAAAATAATGTCGCTGTTGATATTACGTTATTATTTTTCCCCTGAATAGTGAGATGAATAGCGGTGACACCGCGCAGGAATATATTGCACGGCGGCGGCGATGAAATTCGAAAAAGACCGTACAAAATGTCCGGCGCGACAAACTCTAGTGCGAGGCGTCTGCAATTACGATATGAAAATGTGCGGCTGCAAAGATATCATTTCATCACGACACTAGTACTGAATGCCGTGCGTGGATGCATCGCGCTTGTTGTGCTCGTTAAGTTCAATTAAAGTTATGCTTGGTGCCAGCCCTCAAGGCGATGACATGTGACATGTGCACCCAATTTATATAAATTCATACAAGATTATACAAACATTTTTTTGCACATTGAATATAATATTTGAGTAACGTGTAAACTTTCAGGCTGGAAAGTTACAAAGTTGGCGTAGACGATAACCTTAACCACCAACCTTGGAAACTTCGAAAACTGAGAAAATCGTGACGCAAAACCATCGAAAACATCCTAAAGGATGCCGCACGGCGTGCTGCTGTTCTGGACTGCGGCCAAGGGCAAGATTAGATACAGTCAAGCACGAGCAGACGAAAAAGGATGCCAAAAACGTTTGCGCATTTTTTGCTCCTATTGAGCGATGCAAAATTTTCATTTCTCCGCATTTGTCTCCTCTCAATTCGTTCTTATTTATGTTCGGGGCGCAGCGAATGCCGCGCTGCACGATATTATCCTTTGTTTTTCCGAGCGAAATATGTCGGCATGTTGATGCAAGAATTGAAGTGCATGAAATGCAGGATGAAATTTAAAGTATGCAAAGTGTGTAAAATGAAAAGTGAAATGCTAAGCCGCGCAAAGAGGAAGCGACAAGGGAATGCAGGGAACGGTGACTTATTCGTTTGAATTCTTGGCTGATATTCCATGCCCGCAAACTTGAGGTGGCACGAAACTTAAGACTGGCAACTGGAAACTGGAAGCGAAAACGCAAGACCGCGTCGCGCGCTTTCACTTTTCTTTTCCTTGCGCGGCGAGCGAAGACGTAACCCGAGGAGCGTCGCTTTCGTGCACTTGAAAGTTGATTTACATGTTTCGTTGAAACGAGAAACGAGGAATCAATTTGGACTTGCTATCGATTTGGTCGGCGCAATAACCAGCGATGACATTAACGCATCGTTCCAACCGACTAATCCTCGATTGATTTATGAAACAAATCGAAAACGCATCCTCCCGTCGCGCCATATTCATTGCGAATATACGAAAGCACGAATTATTGCGCCGGATTCGTTTTTCCGGCGTGGCGTGCGTTTTTATTCGGGAATTCCATGGCTGCAAACGACGTTCAGCAGTCCGCTCCTGGGGGCTGCAGATACGAATGAATGGAAATTCTCGGCGCATCGGCGTCGCTTTCCACAATAGCCCGAACGCATCGGTCCCCGCCATATTTAATTCTCCATGCACCGAGCTCTTTGTCTTCCTTCGCAGACGGCAAGAACGCGCAAAAATACGCGCGTAATACGCTTGCAGTTTTACGAGTACAAATATGAGCAAATCGGCGCGCGAGCGAGCGAGCTTTGCGCGGCTTGCCAATCAGGAGGGGAATCACCCTTGTTAAAATAAAGCCATGCAGGAAGTGTGCGGCAAGGTCCTGAAAGCTTTTAAAATATTAACCGCAAAAGCTCGCCCGCTGCAACGGCCCACGACGTATGCAACCAACCGTGCCGCGGGCGCGCGGTACTTTACAGTAAATATTAATTCTCTTCTCCCTTGCGTGTTGTGTTAAATCTCCGAAAACGCATACGGAGTGCGGTCGGTTGAGGAGGAGGAGAGCGCTTAGTCCACGAGGAGCCTTAGATAAACTCGACGAGCGTAAAAAAATATAAGCAGCGCGGTGTAAGCCTAAACCGAAAACTGCAATTCGAGCTGGGAGACAGCAAATCCATCCGAAAACTTCACATGAGGACGGATTTTCAGTGAGTGGCCCACATGCTTCAGTCGACACAGCGGAGATGTCTTCAAACTGCGCAAAAAAATAACAACCAAGATACTTTGCTAATCCGAAGCTTAATAAAATGCCCAACCAAATTAGAAAGCAAAGTTTACTTTAAAACCAAACAATCGGCGTGTTATGAATATAACTCATGACTGAAAGTGACGCGTTGACAGAGCACAAAGCAAAGGCACCTTCAAACACGAAAGGCAATTGATTGGAAAAGCTACCGCACTGCAATCGCTTTCCGCTTCCGTTTTCATGCCTCCGTCTTCTCGTCCTTTCATCCTGCGCCGCTGCTGCGCCGTGTCGGCTAGGAATAAAGCGCAGCGTTTCGTGCTTACGTTTGCAGGCGCGCATTAGCAGCCACTGCAGACGCATTGTCTCAACCCCAGCTAAACGAGTGAAACTGGGGAAAAATCGGATTAGCGCACGACAATGACAATGACGATTGAAATGCAACGCCGCGCTGCGAGTGACTCAGCCGCCTGCGAGCGCCGCGCCGTCTCCTGCAAAACGAACCGAAATGACTTCAATTACATTTTCGGTTCGCCGGGCGAATTACGTTGTCTCGTCGCAGTGCGCCTTCGACGACTGCAACGTCAACCCGCCGATGAGCTCAATTCTTCTATTTTTTGCCCAACCGAACTGATTTGATTAAAATCCGCACACGCGCGCGGAAAAAGAATAAATTTTAATCCAATTCAATTCCGAGCTTGATCCGCGGAGATTTCCAATGAAACATCCCACTCCGATTTTCTTCCTCGTAAGCTCGCTCCTAATCGTTATATTGAACGGAATGCACCCTTGGTCCCAGCAGCGAAGTGTTGGACGTGTGCGGGCGACGCGCGGAGCTCGGGATCTTGCACGAATGAAATTTAATCGCGAGATAAATCTCAATTTTCGCCGTAGTGCGCGCCGTCACAGTCGACGCAGACCGTGTGAACGAACCCTAGGCGTCGGAAGACCATGGGTTTCGGGCACGTCGAACAATGTAATATAAGGCACGCCACAAAAAGAACGGAGTTTTTAGACTGCCGCATAAAGTACGCGGCTTATCAGCGTTTTCGCTACATTAATTTTGATCTCTGACTAAGCAGGAAAGCATCACGCCTGAAAATGTCATAATATTATGCGGGGTCCATTGAAATCTGCTATTTCCGGGGTTTTGTAAGGAAATTACGTAATTTACCGGGATTTGAAATATGTCTACAATGTTATGCGCCAGCTATGTTACCATCGTCATCTTTCCACACTAGAGCGATCTGTGAATATAACAAACCTTAATAATCACTGTATCAATCATTATTAATTGGCCATACCGTCCGAATGATTTGAGTAATTTTTCGTTGAAAAAAAAGACTAAATTGGCGCCATCTATCTACGCTAGCGCCATCTGTAAATATATAGTATAACACCTTAATTATTGGTATAGTCTCGAAGGACTTAACCACCATTATCAATTGGACGCGCTGTTCAAATGATTTGCATGTTAGATGAATAGAACGCATGCAATCTGACTAATTGGTCAGTTTATCGATTGCCTGCTAAATACGTAAACACGCGCGAGAGAACGTTTAGTCCGAACGCTGCATTGGCGCAATCAGTAAATGCAAGCAGCAAGCAATTACTAAATGCTTAATTGAATAATTAAATAACTGGAGAGTCGCGACAAAACAATTCGAAATTTCAGACTACACACATGTATATTATCTTTTTCGATCAGAAAAAAAATTCATATCATACGTTAATTAAAAATTAATTGTCTAGATGCAATGCATCGACACCTTGCGTGCAGCGATATAATTTCACGCTTCGGAAACACACGAATAAATAAATTAAAAAGTAATTTGTTTTCGTTAATACGTTCAATATTTAAATGAGATTATAATAAATTAGTATCTCCCGTGAAATAATTTAATAGCAGACAATCAATTGTTGTAGTCGCACAGAAAATAGTTGTTAAGGGGCAATATTTCAATATTTCAATCAAGGGGTCGCTTGTTGCCATGCCCACGCAAATTGCATTACAACGGAGCGTATTTTAACGTTATTAAAATTATTCCATGGTTTGATGCAAGTCTAACGTCCTAACTGAATGTGACCATCGAGCAATTCAGTCAATTCTCCCCCCGATCGTTTTCCTTGTGCTCTGAACTCTCGTGTCCTTTAGAGAATCATCCAAAGTGGATTATTAGCTTACTGCGACGAAAAGAAAGAAACCCCTTTTGTTTCAGCCGAAGAAAAACTCCCAACAGGTTATTTCGGTGAAAAACCGACGAGCGGGTGGGGTTAAACCCTACTATGTTTATCTTTTATCACTAGATAAATTTAATGCCAACCCGAACGCGACATCCAAACAATCAGCACAAATAAACACTCCAACGATCAAAGCCCTTGCAAAACGCGTCGTTATCACTCGAACGGAAGAACCCCAGCCGACTGATACAGATATCAATGACGCATGCGGCGACGCCTCGTAATGATACCCCATCGCAACCTACGTGTTGGCATTCCGGCACCCTTAACTCGAGCCGTTATTGAGTTTCGACTCGTGCTTGTTCTCCGCGCAGCGTTTTTGATGTTTCCACAGTGCGGAAGCAGTCGGCAGCGTTCCGAACGCACATTGTGTGCGCTGCTGCTCCGAGGGCTCTGCGGCGCGACGCAAACATAACGGAAAAAACACCACCCCGAAACAAGCGAATCGTTTATTGTGTCGCGCGCCAGCTATTTATCAGAAAACGCATCCGTCGTCGAAAATCAATAGAATCGCTTACACTTACGGCCCAACGCAAACTACCCCAGTAAGTGTCAAACTATAATGCCGGTTATTACCGAACGTCCGGCGATTGAGTAGTGCGTAATGATGATGATTCCCGGGGCTTTCAATCCGAATGGAAATTAATGGCGTGTCAGGGCGAAACAAATCGCATCCACGTTCCAACAACAATCGCGGCAAATCATAGCAATCCAACTAACCACCAACATCTCATCTTCTAGCCATCGGCACCTAGGAATCAAGCATCGAATCCCTGACCACAATCTCAACAATAATTTATTCAATCAAAAATGTGACAGTAATTGAGATGGAATTGATTGTTGCATTCAGGTCCGAACTTGGAATTAGTTAGACTTAACTCCGAGTGGCAATTCGAGAGCTAGATATGTTGAGTCGAAGTTGAGTGAATTTACAATTCGGTTAGATTTGGTTCTATTTGTTTGTACCCCATATTTCTCGTCGTCTGCGAGATGAAAAAGCGACGAAAGTTTCCGAGATTCGTTTACGCAGACAGATGCGAGCTCATACATCACGCTCCTGCAGCCAGACGGGCAGACGCTGTCGAATAAAAATGATAAATTTCACCAATCACATACTGACTGAGCCCTTATTTGTTTTGATCCACTTTTCAAATCTATATTTTCCGTCTGCTCCTTTATCTTCCTGCCTCTCTAACATAACCTCTTAGGAAGTTGAATCTACGACTTACTACAACTAGCAAACCTGAGCATACAAAATGCACTTTCAAAGTGCCTTGGCAGTAAATATATTTCGCGTGTTTTCGTGACGGCTGTAAGAAAATATTGCACGCCAGAGTGGTATCCCCTTGCAACGGTCGAGTTGCTGCCACATTTAGCGCGCGCAGGTTGCTCCTACAGGCCGTGCTTTGCGTGGCAAGGAAAAATTTGTGGCTAGGCGAGGTGAAGTTTTCCCGGCAGAAAGAGGCAAGCGGTAAACCTCAAGGGAGTCATAGATACCAATAAAACGTCATTATCAATATAGCTGTCCTCGATGCTTCTACTGTCCACACTCTGCACGGCCACCCTGGTAAAGAGCAATCACACCAGAAAAACAACACAAGCCGGAAATGTCCGAAGCTCTAATGCCTCATATTTGTGATTTACGATCAATTTATTTGATTTATATCAAATCGACACAAACGCCTCCTAGACAACACGAACAAGAAGTGATTAACTGTTTACCTTGGCTTGAAATGTCCCAGCTCCCCATATCGCTTAAAACAGCCCATTTGAGGCGTGGTCGCCGCCGACGACGGGGTGCCGCACCAGCTCCGCCGTTTCGTGTCGATGACAACCGTGGCGCCCGTCACCGGACTCAGGCACAAGCTCGCGCGGTTCCTGGGAACACCCGTGTTGTTGTTCGGGCTGCGCAGCCCGTTATCCAGCGTCTCCGGCAACATGTTCGACGAAGTGCTGCACTTTCGCCCCGCCTCACATCGTTCACTTCGCGTACATATCGAGCGACCGGCACGTCAGCGCCACCTTCGCAAACGAAACACCTTCCAATGAAGACTACTCACAACATCCGCTCGGAAACGAACCGACGAACGAACCAATCCCACAACAGCGAACCAACGCGTAATTAGCAAAGTATATTAGACTTCATAGACACTGCTCCTAATTAACCATTACGCTACAATCCGCACACGGCGCGCCTTAACTCGACTACTCGCAATTCGAGCATTTCGCAGTTGAACGTAATTTATTAGGCGCGTCGGTGTACGTTTTAGTTTCGCCGAGTTCGTCACCTTGGAGCGGCATTACGGCGCGCATTAAACATGTAAGTTCAGAGATTTGCCGGGCGGGGATTTAATTATGACGCGAATTGTAACGTCCTAAGCCGCTCAGGGCGGCGCGCACCCTCGAAACTACGTGTAGCGTTAGTTATTAGCTGCGACTGGTTGGTATTAACTTTACGCTGCACATGACGCGTGTTGCTTCATCGCGTCGCGCTTCGCACCCCCAAGTCGGCAGCTTTATTAATATTAACGGGCGCGAATCAACCGCGCTGCATAATTAGACTGTTTATGTCAACAAAGAAAAGGGTTAAAATGCTTCAACCAAAAATTATTTTCAAAACAAATAATGTCGATAAAACACACGATTGTTTACTATAATTTGTGAGTGACTTGGGGTGCTGGAAACCCTCTTTGAATTAATTTATCACCTAGAATGTTTTACTCGACTTGTTTCCTACTTTATCCGCACGTTTGGCCTACCAATCGGAAGAAAATAAAAGTTAATCCCGGCGATAAATAACAATCGACGCCGGTCGTTATTTTCGTTATTCCGCCGTGTTGCGGCAATAGGTTGTGATTTGCCCACGTGGGCAAACTCCGAAGAGGGTCATATCCGCAGTCCTGGTTCACCATCCGCCGGCGGTTTACACGCTTTTTATGCGGCGTTAAGGGCGGCCGACATTCATCGCTATTTGGTGTAAATTACGATTTGCGCAATTACCGTGCGGCCATTTATTTCATCCACTTCCAACCGGACCACTGCAGCCTGCCAACGCGGCGTACGGCGGCATGGAGTGCGTCACATAGTCGGCGCGATTTGAATAAAGAGCATAAAGCAAAAATAAAAGGATCGTGCGAGGCGGCAGACGCGCGAGATTGAGCGCAGCGCGGCTCCAGATTTATGCACAAACGTCCGGAATATAAATGTTGGAAGCCGCGCGCGCGCGCGCTGAATTCCGGAAGGACGAGCGCCGCGCGCGAACTGGAAAATGCATGGCGCTTACATTAATGTAGTTTGCCGAAAATATAAAAAAGTGAAGTGGAGAAAATAGACTGACGCGCCTCGCAAAAAAATTCGTCTTTGTGTCACATTCCCTTTCTTTATCTTAATGTCGAGATATCCGCGACGTTTAATTTCCATTTCTATATTTAGGCAAATATGTGCGACCCACATTTTCTATACTTAGACGAAATATTTCCCGTTGTTCGTTCCAACGATGACGCAATATGGTGCAGTGATTTTAAATATTTTATTCGCACCGTGCCGCCAGTGCTTGTAAAAACTGCGGGCGAATTTCTCATTGCCATCTTGAATTATTGCCAGTGAGCGTCAGTGCAGACAGTCATCATCGCGTAGCAGAATTTCGGCTCGCTGGAAAATGGCGAGGTGCACAATTCGTCGAAATATAATGGGGGAACGCTCGCGTCGCACTCCGCGAAACTGACGAGACTTATTCGCTTTTTGTCATTTAAATATAGCCCTAGACGTGACTCCGCTCTTCCCGACTATTTGAGAGTTGCGTCACGACGACTCTCCCAAAATTTATTTAATCGATTTTATTGGCGAAATCCATCCGTAATAAAAAAAAATCTATAATTTCTGTTAAAACAATTTAGCAAACAAACCGTGGATGTTTTAAGTGTTATTCGTGAAAATTATTGCGTTGACTGTCGGTATAATATAATTTTATATTATAGTTCAACGAACTCGAGCCAAACACCGATATTTCCACCGTTTTCCGCGTTCGCGGGTCGGAGTCTCATTAAAATAACTTGTTAATAATTTAGTAGTCGGCTAGCTGTTATGCACGAAAAACGGGCACGTTTTAGAGTTTATTATTGTTTTCGTCGCGATAAAACACATTCGTGACTGGTATATGTGTCAGACTCGTACGCTCCGACATTTCGAAAATAATTTAGAACCAAACTTAAAGAAAAATAACTGTTTATAGGGACGATAGACAAATTACTCCGAAAATACATAATGTATTACTCTATAACCTGAAAGTAGAATAACACTATAATTTCTTAAAGCTCCAACTGTACGCCCAATTTCAATTCATCTCTTGTATGCATTCCTATTAAGCGTCAGAATTCAATTTCAAGGATGTTCTTGGCGCTTTATGCTTAATAACCACGATGTACTAAACTTAAGTACACATAAAAACAACTTCAAACATTATTTAAGCGTGCTATTTTAGTTACATCAACTTTGTAGACACTTGCCTCAAATTCTATTGATTTGAAGTCATCTGCCAATGAGCACCAAAAAGTTCTTGATTCCGGGTATTAATATAAATACGAGATTCCAATTATTAGAAGAATTTTAATGTTGATTAAACAGTACATAAAACCATTAAGTTATATTGAATATCATATTAATATTAAAAAAGCAGAAGCAAATTATCTGTTCTGAAATAAAATGTACTTTTAATGGGCGGATTTGAAAGGAATGTTTATTAGAATTTGATTTTTTCTTCTTAATTGAAGATTAAATCTCCGTGAGATCTTGCGAATCGCGCACCTAGTTCTAAACTCAATCAGAAATTCCAATTTCCTGCACAATGTTGTTCTACCACTCGGCTAAAATCCAAAGCACTATAAACATTAAAACCCGATATTTCTGGAGACATTTCGCTGGATTGCGCTAGATTATAACACAAAAATTTGACCTAAAAAATTTCCAAAGAAAACCTGAACAGTTATCTTACATAAATCTAGAATATTATGCACAAAATTGGGCAGTAATATACCCAGAAATTGTTCATTAAATTGTTAAAGCGTTGTAAAATTACATGCAAATTGTGCTATGCTCATCGCGACGGCATGAAAAACAACGTGACGAAGTTGGCGGAAGACGCGATCGCGAAACACATGCTCATTGAGTCGGCGGCGGCGGCGGCGCATGTAATGCGCGTTTCGAGCTTCGCAATATCCGATAGCAGGCTCTCTCTATGATGCAATCAAAGGAAGGATGTTTAAGAAAATTCACTGCACGCGTTCTTCTACCATCGCCGCGCTCGCGGTTTTGCCACGATTGCGCCAAACGCGCGGTCGTGATAGAGCACGAATTCCTTCCTGATTTGAGCGCAATCTAATCGCGTCAGTTTTGTAACGATAACGACTTCCATCGCCGATATCATACTCTATAATTTGTAATAAAATGAAATAAAAATCCACACTGTTGTGTTACAATACTTAAAACCGAAACTCGCTAAAACCTACTCTACCCACTCTGCTCGTAACTAATTAGCCCAACATGTGCTCAGAGTTCCGAGAAATTTCTCGTCGAAATCACCAAACCGCATTATAATCCAAAAAAAACAACACTTTTTCTACATTTTCGAGTATAATCTAAAACGTGCGGCTTGCGAAACCATAAACACTTCTATCTGCTGCTCCACCACGATGACTCATAGACAAAAAATGGAACGCCATGAATTATGGTACATGAAGTAAATTACAACTCTGCGAAACGGACAAGAATCGGAGTTGTAAAGTTGGAACTGGGAGTTTTGACTTTGAGTCAACTTAAGACGCGCGTCAAGCCTGGTTGTGCATAGCTGGCGGTGGTTTGCGGTTCGCAGTAGTGAAACCGAATTGAAATTACTTTCTACTTTTTAAATTTAACATTCACAGCAAATAAAGTCTCGCATTTGACGTGGGCTCTGATTTACACGACGCAGGTGGCGCGCGAACCTACTCCAAACATACAGTACAAACATCAAATTCGCGTGTAATTTCCACAACTTCTAGTTTTCTAAACGAATGCGACAATTTGTCCTCCTAAAATGTCAACTTTGTTGCACTAGCAACGCTTAATACTTATTTTTAGTGAAAATTTTTTCCTCGCGTGTTTCCACATGCTATCCATCCCTTTTTTT
>JAODGE020015095.1:0-16144 GCA_027574965.2 Ecitophya simulans | reverse complement strand
TCGCGTATCAACGAACGACAAGAATTAATCGATTTCCTAATTGGCGGATAACGATCTGCGGTGCATTTTTCCACAGGATGTATAAATCATACGCGCGATGCCGTGCGTGCCGACGCGGCGGCGGTTCATTATGTTTGTGCGTTTCGCGTATGTCGCGCGCAATTGTCAAGATTGCATGCGGTTAATTTAATGTCATCATCGGCGCGCCACGGCCGCCATATTCTCGTCGCGCTGTGTGCGCGCCCGGCATCGTCGCTCGGCGGCGGTTTTAATTGTCGCTCCTTTATGCGTTCGCCGAGCGACGGCGCGGCGGCCGTGCACGTTGGCATTGTGTTTGCGCGTTCGTGTTTAATTGATTATAAAAAATAATCATGAAAACGGCGCGCGGCCGGCGTCGAATAACAGCGTTGCATAAGGAGATTTGGCCTCCATCGCGGTTCCGGCGGCGTGACACTTCCCATACTGTCCGCGCGCATGCGATCCGATCGTAACGGCCGCCACACGATTTGCCGGCGAGGAACCGAACCGTCGAAAACGTTTGGCGCTTTTCAGCGTCGTGCGCGGGGTGCGGAAATCGCCCGTTCGGCGGACGATCGTCGGGCGTTTAGCGAAGCCGCGGACCGCGACTAATTGCAGGTGTCGTGGAACGAGCATCTCGCGCTGCCCGCCGATGCCTCGGCACGAAAATATTTAATTAAATGCATTTCCCGTCGTAATATAATATTTCGATCTGATAACGACCGGCCGCGGACCGGCGTTTCGGACGTCGCGATGCACAACCTCTTCCTTCGCTTCCTTCTGCGTCGCTTTCTGCTTCCTCTCCTTGCCCTTCCAGCGCTGCGTCGACGCGGCTTCAATCAAAAGATAGAGACGACGTAAATTAACGCCGGCCGATCTAATGTTGGGTATTAAACGAATTAATTGACTCTGAAAAAAATTGAATATCATGTTCTGCATTTACGACGGGCGGGATTCACGATGTTTATCAATAAATGAAGTCTGAATGCGATTAGAATGCGTGAGTCATTCACGTTATTGCATTAAAACATTTTTTTAAAAATTATTTCGTTGTTGTACATCAACGTGGCAACGTTACATCGAGAAAAATATTATCCGATCATCAAATGTTGCTCAAACTGCTTACTTTATTCTTTTACTTTTTCTTCAATAATGTAATACAAACAAAAACATCTCTGCTAATGTTATTACTATTATTTTTTGTTGTTGTTGAAAAAAATAGATAAAAATAAATCGGAATTTTGAATTTCCCGCGTCGCCGCACGCCGAGTTGGCAACGCGGCGCACGAGTTGACCGCTCGCATCGTGCGCCACAGGTACGCTCCTCGGTGCGTCGCAGCGCGCACGAACGAAGCCTTCCGGCGCGCGGCGCACAGACGCGAAATGTGAATTGTTTACGACCGGCAGCGATGGCGACGAGCGGCCTGACTTTCGACGAAGTGCACAAATACCTCCTGCACCAGGGCGGCCGCGTGCTGAGCAACGAAATCGTACGCGAATTCAGCCACTATCTGCGAGATCCGCTCACGAAAGGTACGTTTGTTTACGTTCGTCGTCGCGCGACGACGGCGCGGCGACCTGTTGAATTCGGCGCGTCCGAAGAGAGCGCTCGCCGGCGGAGGATCGTGGCGACGTCGTCGCGTTCGATGGCGTGCGCGCTTGTCGATTACGGCACCGCCGTCGTCGGCGATGTGGAGCAATCGTCGCGTTTTTAATGTCGCGTTACGCGACGTTCGAGGAGGTTATGTTTGGGTTGCGTACGAGCGCGCTACGTTGAGAGCGGGAGTGGGTCGAGAACTCGAGAATGAAGCGGTGTGCTAAGAAGGGGAAAGGCGATACGTCGAGCGTTTGGCTTGGATTCTCGCCGTCTCGTTTCTCTACTTCTGTCTACACAAACCACGGTACTTACGGACGTTCCTATTGTGGGGTTTATTTGGTTTAGGCAGTTTATATATGAATCCGTCAGAGGGCGCTAATAAACTCAAAATTTGACTGCTCACATTGACAATATACAGTTTTTATTATCTAATAAACTGACCACTGTTAGTTGGCTTTTTGAAATCATTGCGTGTGTAAATTTAAACCAATTTTGTTTAGTCTAAACTTATAAATTATCCATAATTTGTGTAGAATCTGTTGTGGTAGCTAAGGAAATCGCCGCTTGTTTTCTCTCTCTGTTTCTATCATTGTCTGTATTAGAACAACTCCATGAGAAGGATGTGTTTAAATAGTATAAATCTCTATATGATTCACTTTGCTTTGTTGTGCTACATATATCTAATCTTATCACCAGCGAAATTGTTCATTGCTTTATGACTAAACATGTTGGCAACGAAAGAGTTATTAGAGAGGCTGCAATTTCATGCTTTCAGATGACGCCAAAGTAAAATTCAAAAGCTACGTGAACGAGCTGGCATCCACGCGCACGGAAGGCGACCAGAAATGGGTCACGCTGCGCCCGCATTATCAAGTTGCGCCGCCGGTCCCGGACCATCCCCGATCACCATATCAGCATTCCTCGCCCAAATACGATCCGCGCAATTCCGTCGGCCTCCCGATCTCTCCGCACAACAACATCGGCATTCCGGTGTCGGCGGTAGCCGCGGCCGCGGTGTCCTCGCCAGTGGTCCAAGCAATAAACCCTCTCATTCTATCCCCGCAACGCGCGCCGCCTCCGTACAGACCGCCGCCGCCCGTCCAGTCGCCGAACGCGTCGCTGACGAGCGATAACGTCTCCATATGTTCGTCCGTGTTCACGATAAGCCAAGACTCGCCGCAAGTCGTGCCCCAAGCGCCTCCCAGAAGGAAAAGCTCCGACAAGCTGCTGGCGGAGAGGCGCGAGGCGGCCGTGAGTGCCGAACGGGCGACGTCCGGCAACGACAACGAACATCCCGACCCGGAAGCGGAGAAGGAGCAGGTCGTCAGCGTGAAGGAGCGCACGCAGAAGTTCAATCGGTTGGCGTCCGTCGAAGAGGATAGCCCGAAGGTGCAGAAACCCAAGCAGAAAGCGCCAGCCAGGCCCAGTTCCAAGGTAGGTTGATGATCGTGGCCGTGCGACACTTGTGATTTCATGTTGTTGCATTGTGAGCACATTAAGATAGATAATCTCGCAACGATTCAATCGGCGTTGGCTAAACGCTTGTAGGGACGTTACACGAATCTCGCGTCCGGTTCGGGGCGTTCGTCCGTGCTTCGCGCACGCGCTGCAATAATTTCGAATGAGTAATGGTGCCGAAGATGCGCGCCCGATTAGGATGTAATGCTTGATGTAATTTAGTGGCGCGATAACGCATCTCCGCGGTGGAGTATGAGTAATGACGGCGGGTCGCGGAGGAGTGCGCGAAGAATGCGCCCCGTCATTCCGGGCGCGTTCGTCCGGCGAGCGGACCGCGAAGGCAATATGTTTGAATAATCCCGCTGCGATCACAAATTAGTTTGCGGGTAGCCCACGTGCCGCGGCGAGCGAGGGACGTCGCCGATCGCCGATCGTCGTCCGGCCACGCGTCGATTCGTCGACGGAGTTTTCCCTTCTCCGCCTCCGGCCGGGAACGCCGACGAGTTGGCGCTCGTTGCGTGTTTTATGATATCAATTATTGTCTTCGACATGACTCGCCCGGCCGTTCGCGAGGTGCGCGCGGCCGGCGCCTCCTTTCCACCGCATGGCGTTCGCATCGCCGCGAGCGCTCGAGACGTTTCATCGCGACTTCCCGACTTTTCCGCGCGTGCTGGCCGCGGGATTGGGATGCGTTTGACGATGTGTCGTCTGCGATTTCGCCGGCAATAAGTACGCGCACAAGCACTGAATATTTAACCGGAAATGTCCGCGGCCGGGGGCGGTACAACGTTTCAATTAGGCTCGCGGTCGGCGTGTGCGTTTTGGGGCAAAAAAAGACAACACCAACATTTCGCCCGATCAAGGCGAGCCAAACAATAAATTTTATTTCGCGCGCGAACAAGTGCCCCGCGTACGCGTACACGAAACTCATTAGCACGAAATTAATTTAAAACAAAAAAAAAATAAAAAAAAAACATCGCGCCTGTCGCCGCCGCCTCGCATATATCACATCGCGGCGCATAGGAATAACGTATTGTTCGCAATAAACACGACCGACACGAGCGCGCCGTCGATAGTCGCCGCCGCCGCCGCCGCGCGCGGCATTGTGCGCGTCCGCGCGTTGTCGAGTGCATGAATTACGCGCGGCACGCTTTTCCGAAACACGGCCTGTAAAATTTTAATTCATTTTCGTGTTTTAATTTCTGCGCCCTCGCGCGACGCGCGGCTGCGGTGTGAATGAAAAGTTGATGATTTAGTGTTGTTTAATGCAGGCGGCGGCGGCGCCGGCGCGTAGTGGGTCATGTAGGACGGTCGGGATGCGCGCTTGAAGTAGCGATACTTGCGGCATTCCGGTGTCTCTCTCTCTCTCTGTCTCGCTCACTTTGCGGCCACCCCTGCGCGCGGGGGGGCGTGCTGGACGCGGCGCGCTCGTTGCGCTCGCCTCGCGGCTGACAGACGCAAACCAATAACCCTTTTGTTTTATTATAATAACGCTCGTTCGCGTCGATGTCGAGGGGCGCGCGCGCGCGGCGGCGGCAATTCGGCGTCGCGACGCCGCGCGTTTTATTTACCGTCGTCCGGAACATTTATTTGTCGCGAATTGCCTTCGCCATTGGTCTACATGCATTTCTGTCGCCATTCATTTTCCGCTCAATTTATCGGCTAATTATATACATATATATATATATCGCATGCGTGCGTTTGCTATTTTAAATTTACGACTTTATTTCGACGCGCGCGCACACGTCACTGGAGCACTTAACCAATACACGCGCGAGCGCGCTTTTATTTTCGCATATTCGCCAATCGGCATCTAAAATTACGTCGGCCGCGGCCATTTTGTTTAACGTCGAAGACGTTTGGGCCGCGAGCGATGCGGTAGCCGCCGCGCGGCCGCACGTATCCAATTACCTAATTGAAACGCCGTTCGAGTGCTTGTCGAAACGTTAACGTTAATAACAATGCGTGCGTACGTGGCCCGCACGGGGCACGCGTCGAATCCGCCGCTTTGTTCGTCCAAACAAACGGCATTATTCGCTAACGCATCGCCGAAGTGCAGAGCGCGCCGCGTGCATACTCGAGTGCTTTTCGCGACGCGCACGCCGCCAGGAGATGCGCGCAGCACCTTTTGTTCGACGGCGTGGCAAAGGAGTTTGGCAGAAATTCGAAAACGAGAAGAGCGGCGCGTCGAGTGCGCAAACGCGCCGTCGATTTGCAGATTCAACGCCGGCGAGTTAATTAAAATCGTCAAAACGTGCGGCGTGTTCGGTCGGCTCGTCGGCCGGCGGGCCTCTCGCGGGGCTCCACGCGCGCGCGCGCATAATCGAACGAGTACGACGCATTAGCCGCCGACGCCGCCCGTAAGTCTTCGCGCGCGAGGCACGCGGAGGACCCGCGAAGTGATTTTATCGGCCGTGTCCATCGGCATTGTGTCGCCGGCGATAACAAGCGCCGAATTGAAAAGCTCATAAAATCGATTCTCGTCCGGCCGCGTCGGATGGCACCCGGACGATTGGGCGACCGACGGTGTGTGCGACCGTTTCCAAACATCTCGGCGCGCGCTAAATACCAATCAGTCGTGTGTCCGCGATCGCTGCCCCCGGGGCGGTTGGACCGCCCGCGACGACCGAATTCGTAAACTATTATTTAACGTCCGCCCTCGGAGCAGCGCTCGTTAGATTCAGATTTCGGAGGACGATTGCGTGTGTCGTACGTTGTGCGCAATTGCGATAGCCCCAAGGTGCGCATCACCCCGGCCGAGAGACACGTCTGTATATATTTATATATATATTTACATATATATATAGCCTCGACGCAAACGGCGTAGTGTTTGTTTGCAATCGAATAAATCCACGTTGCGCCGCCGCGCCGAGAATGCAAATCCGCGCCCGTCGTCACCGCGGCCGGCGCGAATGTTTATTTAGTTAATTGCGCGAATCGTAAATTAAATTTGTAATGCGGCGCGCGCGCGCGCCGGCCAACAGATTCTATCAGCAACATTTATTTATATAGGAGGCGCGGCGCGTTTCTCGATCTGCGGAAAATGCAAATGCGGCGACGCCGGCCGGCGCGCGGATGATTTACGCGTATCGCGTTGCCTCTGTCCTCTGTCATAATTCGACTTGTTTTCTTATTTATCGAGCACGCGATGCGCGCGCGACATCCGAGGCGCGACGTCGAGACGTATATCGCCGCATCTCGCCCCGTCGGTGGTTGGCGATGCTCTCGGCACGAAAAACATCGCTGAATCGTAACCGGAGCCGTTCCAGCTTCTGCCCGACAAGTCTTAATTGCCCAGATTGATTTTTTATCGTCGCGCAATTGATACTTTCGACGCGAAACGCATAAATTTCTCCGAGTGCGCCGCGCGAAACATAAGCCACGTCCGGGGCTGTGCCCGTCGCGAGTTTTTCGGCGCGTGGGCGAAAAAGGGGTGTCGTGCGCGCGACATTCGCGCATAAATCTCCGGCCGGCGTTTTCGAAAAATTTCGCTTCGCATAAGCGCCCGGCGACGCGTCACACACGCCACGGATGATCTATACGTTGCTCGTCGATGGCGCGCCGCGAATGACGAAAAAGCGACATCGTAAAGTACGCACGCCAACGAAACATTCAGTTAATGAGGAATGTATATGTCGCCCTTTTTTTTGGTGTTTCGCCGGAATTTACGATGCGATTTCGGCGTCTGCCAAAACGCATCCGCGCGCATCGCGCGACACACGGCGTTGGATGTTTTCGGCCGCAAAGAGGAAGCACATAAAGTCGACGGCGAATAACGGCAAGCGGGGTTTTAATTCGGTCGGCCGTGGCCGTAATTATCGACGACAATTATGAGCGCGGCGCGCTCGGCTTCCTGCGGTAATCGTTTCGTCAAAAAATCGTCCGGCCGGTTCGGCGTAGCGTCACGCGCTGATTGAAATTTAAACGCATTTCATGTCGTCTCGTAGTGCGCCTTAATCAATTATTCGAGTGCGCCGCGCGCGCGCGCACGTCGTCCGCAGGTGAAATCAATTTATATTGATGAATATATTATTAAGACGTAACCGCCGAGGAGCGCAAAGAGCACCTCCATGATTGATGAGCCGGGGTCACGTTCGTAATATGATAATTTCTTAATAGACGCCGGCCGCTACGCACACTGGGGGTTGTCGCAATCGCCGACTTTGCCCGCCGTTTTTTTTTGGGAGAAGTCCTTCGTCGCCGCGTGCGTCGGTGATTCGTGTGGTAGGCGACCAAATGAGCGAAAGCGAATTCCTAATCGTGATTTCGATTTTCGACGCTTCGTAACGCGTCGAACGCGACCGAATCGTTCGTCAACGCGCGGCGGCGAACGGCGCGTTTATAAAATCCATTATCGTTCGCCGCGGCTCGGACAAATTACCCGGACCTGTCTCGTGTAATTCGTTAATAAATACGGCGTGACTCGCGCATCTTTGGCGGGGCGCGCGATGCTATCGCGCGGCGCCCGCTAATTTATGCGCCGCGCGCTCTTTTGTTTAACCGTCGTGTTCTTGTCCGCAGGGGGTCGACGAGGATGACGACGCTTCGGTCACTTCGGTGAGTGTGGTGCGCGCGCGCTGCGAGCGCAGCTTGGCTTTTAATTTTCGATCGGATTGCATTGGAGTGGCTTGAATCGTGCCTAGACACAACCGTGCGATCTTGCCGTCCGCGCGCAGGGCTCGGCCGCTCGACGGCTCGTAAAACGTGTGATGTATTTCTGCCGCAGCTGGACTCGAAGAAGTGCGTCGCGTGGATGGTGGCCGCCGCCAAGGGTGACTATCAGGAGCTGGCGAAGCTCGCCAACCAGGAGCCGCGTCTCGTCAAGCTCAAGGTGAGTCCGAAATTTAGCGTCGTCGTAATCGATCCTCCTCTTTGTCTGCGAGCTTGCCCGATGGGAGGGGGGTCGTTTTGCGCGTTTTATGTTCGCGCGGCGACGAAAATCGTATTCGGTTTCCGCAACCCGTTCCGAAATTCGCGCCCGGCTGCTCAATGGCATCCGCCCATGGCGCTTCCTCGAATTTTACGCGAACGTCGCGGATATCGTAGTAAGCACGTCCGCCTCTCGAACAAGCGATCCGGTCACACCCAAACGCGTTCTATTGTTTTACCACGGAGCGGAACAGATTTTCGTCTCGAGCGCAGGCGACGTGCTGAGCTCTCCTTGCCCACTCTCTCCTGCTGTCTCTCTCTCTCTCTCTCTCTATCTTTGCCGGATAGTGGCGATGTTATCGGCGTTTTCAGGTAAACTGGTGGACACCGGCGATTGATACGTTTTTCTCTAGCGTTTGCGGTGTTCGTCCGAAAGTCAAACGGACAAATAGCTCGGTTTATCTCGTGATCTGTCTATCAGTGGGGTACGGTCGTACCCCGTGCGGTATTTCCGCTTGTTTCGACGTTCGGACAACTTTCGAACGCTTATCGCTTTTCGTCTAGACGCGTCTGCGCTTTTGGCGAGTCTGCGGAGGGCGAAACCGCCGCGTTAAGATAGAAACAAACGTCCGATAAGATAAGGCCCTGCGAAACGGTTGCGAACGCTCGTGGGACGTTTCGCTAACCGGCTGCGCGATAAAGCGGCTGATTGATTTATTAATATGCAGCGTGTTTTAACGACGCCGACAGCCGAACGCAACGAAAAACAAAAAAAAAACGCTGTACGACAATGATTTACGTAATAAATCAAAAACTCATTTGGCGCATTCAATTTAGCATCGGCGACAGGCGATGGCGATTTATTCGAGTTTACATACGCCAGCGAATAATACAAGGTGTTTCCGTTCTTGTGTTTGTGCAAATAAAAGGTGGCGCTGGATTAGTTTTAGTGGCGCGTTCTCACAACACGTTGTGAAAGTATTCAAACGTTTGTGTGCAGCGAACTTGTTTAATGCTAGTGTGTGTGTTTTTCACTCTGTGATTGGTCATACTAGTCCAATAAGTTATTAATTATGTTTCTGCGGCGGCGCGCGCTTGGCACGAGAGCGTCCGCTTCCCGCGAAAACAAATAGGCAATGATAATAACAAGCAGCTCGGGGGTATTTCGAAACGACCGGTAGTCGAACACGTTTCGTACTAAATAGATTTTAATTACAATCAATAATATATTATCTTAATTACGACGAAGGTCGGCTCTGCGGTCTCGAGCGGTGGGCGAGCGCCTCGGGCACTCTTTGGGTTATTTATCGCTTCTTTTCGAATCGTCGGCAACTCCCTCCGATCACGCGAGAATCTTCATTGAAATCATTTGCGGGTTTTTTGAAACGTCGCCGCGCAAGGAAATTAATTTACTTCGTGCGACGCCGGCGAGCGATTCCGACGTGCGCGTAAATTATTCGCGAAGGGCGACGTCGTTGTGTTGGTGGTGTTTCGCTCTCTTTTCGTTACAAAACGCTCGTTTTGTTTCGAACGAATTTTGCGACGTGTAGATTTTCACCGATAATTAACGCGCCGCGTGCCCGTCGAATTGAGTGGCTCGTCAAACGCGTGATACGAAGAAGCGTGGTAAGCGAGCGGACGTCGGACGCGCCGCGGGCGGTGATTAATTGGCGATAATTAATTAATTAGATTCGCGTGCGCGGCCGCGGGTCTCTTGAGCCGCACGCGCACACATCGGCGGGAGACCGCGCTGCATTAATCATCGCAGTTATGCGATTTGTTTAATTCGCATCGAATATTCATGCCGGCTTGCAATTGACACCTTACAGCGCGCCGATTTACAATTGACTATTGTATAATATAATCAGCCCGGTCTGGATCTAAGCTGCTCGCCGAACCGAAGCCCCGGCGTTCATTTATTCAGCGCGCTCTGCGTCTGTCCGGTTGGTCGGTGGGCGCCCGTATATATATATATATATATATCTATTTATATATATATATATATTCGCCGACGCCATCGCCATCGTGCATGCGTGGCATGCATGTTCCGCCGACGGCGCCGACGGCGGCGCCACTACAATGGCCTGTAAACTCGGTGGCATCGCCGCGACGCGTTTGCATTTTTGCGCGCCGCGAGCCCGCGAGGAAAAGGACGACGAAGAAGAAAAGAACGGCGGAGCAGGAAAAAAAAGGTCGTCGCGGACGCGCACGGAATGTCGCCGATCGCGAGTCGGTTTTCCCGATACGCGGAGACGTTTATCGCGCGCGCGCCGATAAGGAATGCGCCGTCCGTCGAGCGCGCCGACGCGCACGGGAGCAGGAGCGTATGATGTTTCGCCGGTTGACAGGTGAGCGCCCAGCGCGCGGCGGGCCATCCATCCCTGTCACGCGGCGCCTGCGACCTGCCGGCCCGGCTACCGGTGTTGGCGCGGCCCGGCGGCGGTCGGCGCGCGTCTCATTACCACAAGGAGACCTGAAATACGAGCCGCGGCTTAATAACGCCTCGTGTCGGAAATAATTGGCCGGGCGCGCGAGACGCTCGCGCGGTCCCGATCGCCGCTTCAGTTCGCCGCCGTCGGGCGTCGAACGTTTATCCCCGCAAAGTGCGCGCGATCGGCGCCCAATCGCGACGCGATTAATCGCCGCGGAAATTCCGCCGCGCGCCTGCCGGCAGCAAAAAAATAACGCCAAACCGAACCGACGAAAAGACCCTTCCCGACGCGTAATTTATTTAGCGGCGGCGATGAGGTTGGTCGATTTTCGCCGCCCCCCCCTTGCCGGCGGCCGATTGCCCGGACGCGCGCTCTGTTTCATTAAAGTGGTCGTGTTCGGATGTTCCGAACGCTGCGCGCCGCCGGCAAAATTTGCGGAGGCGCTCGCCCCCCTTCGCCGAATCGGCCCCGATAGATCTCTCGCCGTGTAAATTAATTAATGAGCGCGCTTCGTGGCCGCCGCCGATGCGCCGCACCAATTTGCCGATGCATCCGAACTCCTCCCGGCGGCTCGTGCGCAACTCGAACTTTCATAAATTACCCACACGGCTGCGAGACGACGCCCCTTCCCTGCCGCCGCCACGTTTCGCACAGGTGACGCGCGCGAATTCGGCGACGCGTCTCGACGTCTATCGGCGACGCATCGGCCGCGCGCGCGCGCATAACGATAATCGTAATATCGTGCGCTGGGCAATGCGATAAGATTTACGGACGTCATTAGTGATCGTAACGTGGCCGCGCACCGGCCGTGTCGCGCGACTCGCGAGTCGGCTGTTCCTGCCCGGCGGGTGGTCTCGACGCACGCACGCACGCGCATCGAGAAAAACTAATAAATTGTTCGCGCAGAAACGCTCAGATGCACTCGCAGCCGAACAGGGCGCTTTTCTCGCACGAATTTCCGTCGCGCGCCAGAATATCGCGAGCAATTAGAGGAGGCAAATGTCGAGACACGTGGCGCCACGCATCGTCGTCTCTTCGCGCCCAAACCCTTCGAGGCTTTCTATCGATCGATCAGCGTTGATATCAACGCGACGCATTGATTCTCGTTTGTTTCCGTTACGGTTTTCCGCTCCACTCGCGGCGCCGCTTCCTACATCTAGATGAGATTTATGCATGCGCGTCCGACCTCTTCGCCGTGTTGAAGTTTCAGTTTGGTACGTTATCTTCCCGGTTAATCTGGCGCGCTGTGCGAGTGGCGCCTGGCGCGCGCGCGTCCGCGTTGCAGATCCTTGCGGATTACGTCGGCTAGACAAAGCATTAAAAACAAACGAGAATTCGCTGCTCTTCTCTACCTACTCCGCGACGCTGAGACGTCGAACGTTGAGCGCAAGATCAATTATCGCGGCGTGGGTCGGGATTCCGATTACGGCGGGCGGCGGAACGTCGCGCGCAGGTCGTGAAATCCGAAACTCGTTATCTCTGCGAAAACGTTGTGCGTTTTTGGAAGAAGCGTGCACCCGGCACGGCGAGCCAAAAACGACCGCCTGTCTATGAGATTTGGCAAAACGTCGAGAGCCACTCCGCGCGTCCGGTGGTTATTTTTAAATGCCGGCTTATCGCCGGAGATGTTCGAAGTCAGATAAATACACGTGTTACGCGATGCCGTTCGTGGCCGTAATTTATTTCGGCATAAATTACGCTAAAGAGTACAAATCTACCTTCACTTCAAGATCATTTTTGGATCACCGTGTTGGTTCGTAAGGGGACTCTGAGGAATTCTAGATCTACGGACGTTTCGGATGCGGTAAAGTAAGTGTAATTAGTATTTTAGTTTTTTTGAAGAATGTGTTCGCTTGCTTGTAACTCGACCTCCTCGCCCCCGACTAATGACACCCACATGCATCCTAGCTGCGACCGGAGATAGGGAACAAAAAAAAATGGAAGAGCACAGTCCAAAAATGCGGCGCATATTTCACGCATCGTTTTCGTTTCGTCCCCGGCCCGCAATTACGGCGCTTTGCGCCGGCCGCGCGCGCGTCGATTTATCCCCGTCGGCGGGCGCGCCGCCCGCGACATTCCCCCCGCGATGCGCCGAATAAACCAAACATCGAAACACACTCTCGTCGCGTCGCCTCGGCGGGCCGGTCGGATTCCACCTTCGCGGCCGCCGTCGGGGCGCGCCCGCGAGGGCGCCGAGCGCTCGAATTTGAATAAACAAGCCGCGCGCCGCCCGTCGGCGGGGCGCGCGGAAAGAATTAATTTCACGCGACGTCGTCGCGCGGTCGGCGCGTACAAATCAAGCCGGCCCACGCGCGGTCGCGGCGAGCCTCGGCGATACAAAATAAATTATCGGCAAATTTTAACTAATGTCGGCGTTTTATATGCCGCGCCCACGCGCGCGCTCGCGTCCGAGCCGTGATTTATATGTTGATTATAAACGCGATCGCGAAATGACGAAATCGTTCGCCGCGTTCGGGCATGGCGAATGGTGTGCGGCGTCGCCGGCCGGGGCGCCGGGCGCCAGTTTCGATGGGCTGGCTTTAAAAGCGCGGCCCTGCGCGCTTCGCTCTAGGTCTTCGTCGTCTCCGCGCCGACCGACATAAATCAACGTTACCGAACACATGTCCGCGTTAAAGATAACCGCTCGCGTAACACGAAAACCACCCCCTCGGACGTGCGTCACGGTCTGTCTTCGTTCCATGTTGTTTCGCATCGGATGGCATGTAAACGTGTCAATATTTCTTGGACACTTTGCTGTCCGCGCACGGTATCGATTACGGCTGTATTTTTTCTCTATTTTTGCTGTTGTAGCGCACCCAAAACTCCACCGCCACACCAGCCGTTGCCGCATTTGCCACCTTCCGCCGCACGTTTTCGATTCTCGAGTGGCTGGCTTCCACGTTTCGGCGCAACTTTAATTGCGGCTAATGCGAAGTAGTGGACGGGGAGTTCGGCGGGCGTCGGGCGACCGTCGTGCGGGCACTTTATGCCTTCCAGATTCGTTTTTAATGAAGCTTTCGACTTTGTTTTTATGATTATTGCTCGGTAAATAATTTACGCGCTCGTTCGGTTGCGGTCCGCTAGGCGCGCGCGCGCGCGTTCGTCCTCCTCTCCACCTTTGCCGTCTCGCGTAGCGCAGTTAAAATAAACTCGCTCAAATGGCGTCTAATTTATGTCGTCATTATATCATTAATACCTACTTTTGTGCCACACTATGTCAATCCTTGTTACTTAATTGCGAGCGCGCGCAGACCAATTTATCGCCGCCGCGGTCGTAATTGGTAACATGCGGGGCTGCGCGTCGCGACGCACGACTCCTTTGGAAATCGCGCGGAAATAAGACGCGTCGACGCCAATCATAACGCGATAATAAGCCGTTTGATGTCCGTGAAACAATCATCAGATTGTAATTTTTCATTCCTCCTTTGCGTTGCTGTTGCGAGTCGAACGGCACATTCCGATCCTGAAAGTTCTTGTAGCATTCTACCATCTAACGAAATTTGACGGATTGTTTTTAACTTAATCCCGGCGTTTGCCGCTTTCTCGTATTGGGATTGTCGATCGTATCCGCCGTGCAAATGTCGGCTCCTTGTTTCCGGGGGCATGTCATTCCCGTCCGATTCGTCCGCCCATCATCTATCTGTTTGTTTAACGATTGTTTCGGAGCGGATCGGCGCAATGGCACGTTCCGCGTGCATCTGCTCGCTAATTATAGCGAAATGATATCGCCGCGGCGAGCGCGCGACGGCCGCATTAGAGTTTTGGCAAATTGCTCCGTGTTTAAGTGCGCGATGTAAATCAGTCCCGCGCGCCAATTTGACATCTGTTCGGTATGCAGCGTTCGGTTTCGATTTCGAGCGCGTTCGCTAATTTCGGGTTTTTGGTCGTCTCCGCAATTGCGAATTGATATTCGCCGCCGTTGAACAAACAGCGCCGCGCATAATTTCCGCGCGCTGCCGAAGCTTTTTGGGACCGGATGCGGACAATCGAAAGTATGATTTATGTCGCGCGTCTATTCGGGAGGGAGTGAGCGTCGATTTTCACGCCCTTGTTAATTTCGATTCCCAATTCGCTCGTTTGGGTTGAAATTTTGTACTTTTTTTTTATCCGACGTTGGTGCGACGCGGCGTGCGAACGTTCGCAAACGGGTGGCGGTCCGTGTGCGCGTGCGCCCGACGGCGAACGCAGCGCGCGCGGCGTAGAAAAAAATATATATATCGCCGCCGAATAAATAAATGCGCGAGGCGTAAAGCACCATCGGCGAGCGAATTAAACTTATTTATAGGGCCGGCGGCGGCGCATGCGCGCGCGTGTAAATAACGCGAGCGAAGCGATCGGCATTAAATTACGCGCCAGCCTAGAGCGCGCCGCGCAACGGCAACCGGCAGCGCGGCGCGCGCGCATGCGCGATGCGACTCCCGCCGCCGCCGCTGCTCGCGCATCTGATAGAGCGCCGGCGCGCCGCGGCGGTTTTAATTAAATTTACAATTAGCGTGTCGACGTGCGCCCGCTAATTAATACGTGGGTCTTCGCCGGGCGAGGGACGGAACTAGGAAATCGTCGGCGCGCGCGCGCACAATCGCGGCGGAGAGATATGGGCGTTCGGTTGGAAACCGAAGTAAAGCGCGAACGTTGCGGGCCAGAGAGCGACCGGTGAATGGGCGGCGATAAATTCGTTGCTCGCCCGCCGTCCGCATCCGATCTCGCTAATTGCATACAAATCCAGCGCGCGGGCGAAATGCGACCGCGCTTATCGCGATCCGCATCTCGGCGGCGACGCTGGCGATTCTCGATCGGATACGCGTTTCGCGAGCGTCGCGCGTTTGACGAGACGACAGCGCGCGCGCGCGCGTGCTGCGCTAAGTGACGGAAAGCAACAACACGCCGACGCGGTAACGCGACAAAAGACCCTCGCCGGCCTCTTCCGTGAAATATGCGCGCGCGCGCGCGCGGCCGGCGGTTGCGTCGCGTCGCGTCGCGACCGGCAACGTTCATCCGAAACACAAGGTGATCGATTCCCGTTCGCATGTCGCGTCGGGCGCGCGCGCGGCGTTATACTTTTTTCGCATATTCGGATCAAAGCGACATGTAAATGCACTTAACGCCGGACGGGGTCGCGCTGACAGCCTACAAGAATGCACTTATGCAGAACACATCTGCGCTAGGCTACACGCGCTTTTACTACTTCGCAACGCGCCGCGCGGGAGGCGGCAGACTTTCCGCGTGCGTTCGCCGCAGACGCTTCGGCCGCCGCCGCGATTTTTGGATATTTTCCGCGCGGAATTGCGCATAAACGGCGCGCGGCTGTGCCGCCGAGATAATCCTTCCGATAATCCTGCGCCAGGCGAGCAGGCGGCGAGCGCGAGCGCCGCCCGGCGCACCGGCCAGATTACGAAAGTAATGCGCGTTCATTATAAGATCTTGATATCGACGGTTGCGGAGGAGTAGCCGGCCACGGAGGACTCGGGCTACGATAAAGTGTCGTGCGTCGCCGCGACTTATTCCGTACAGATTATTGTAGTCGGCCGCCACACACGGCGACCCTCCGATAGCCATCGACGTTTTCCGTCGAACGATCGCTTGTCGCTAATTGATTTCACTGTATTAGCTACCACCCGCTCGCTGGATGCGCGCGCCAGCACAAAGCGCACGCTTCCGCGCGAGCGGCTTAACCTCACCTCGTCCGCGCCTGCGCAGCGACTTTAAATCGGAACAAAAAATTGACGACGCTGTTCGTCTTTTTATTCTCTACTTCGTTCTTGCTAGAAAC
>JAODGE020015094.1:0-12626 GCA_027574965.2 Ecitophya simulans | reverse complement strand
ACATTGAACCAAATCAAATCAAGATCCAAACGACTGAGACCCAGATATTTATGCAGGTGTTCCATACCGATTTCGCAAACTCCCAGGAACGAAGCAAACATGAAGTCAGCTAGCAAAATATTTGCTTTTGGTTGGCAAAAAAATATTTGCATATTTTTAATATATTTGGGAATTCGCTTAGGTTCTTATTGTTAGTTTGGTTGATAAGAAACACCATGTAATATTCAGACCTTTTGCGTTATTAATTTGAAATATTTTCTAGTTGATGAAGTGGCAAATCTCATATATGGCCAAAAGTAAACAAGACTGCAGAAGACTGTACTTTATAAAAATTTGTAAATCTCTTCAATGTCATATTCGACGCGTCCTTTTTTTAAACGTGTGAAGAGTATTACATAAAGAAAACATTTGCTTTAGTTTTCTTCGTTATTTCGTTTCGATCAGTCGATGCCTTCGCAAATAGATATTTAATTCCACAAATTCCTGTAAAACAACAATCGAAAGCTGGCACGAGCTGAACAATCGACCGGACGTGGAAGTTTCGACATTTTCGCCGATGCCTCGGACACGATTCGCTCTTGCGCCAGTGTTGTTTTCGCTGCGGCTTTCTTTGCGCATCTCTCGCGCGGCGTCGACGGCGATTGTGTTTCGGTTTCGTTTGCGATTTCGCAACTGTCGGATGGAAACAATGCGTGCAACGGGCGGACGCTTTCAGACGCGCTGGAAGCCTTCGCGAGTTTGACGCACGCGAATGACAACGACGCATGACTCTGCACACAATTGGCAAGTGCGAGCGTTTCCGCTGTCGGGCGTTTTTCTTTAATCGCTCGTTGGACGCGTCGGCGTCGATGTTTGCTGATACAATTAACAAATAATGCGCGGAGAACTAAAGTTGTAAATACAATGCAACGCAGTTTCACATTCCTATTGTGAAAAATTCTTGACACTTTTCTTGCAACCTTGTAGATAGTTTTGATGGTTCTTGTCTATTACGTAGTATTTATGTACTGAAGGCCCAGAAAAGACCTCATTTGATAACAAATTAACATACGAGCCCATTTCGGCAGTTGAATTCAACCTCAAAACATCGAAATCGATTTCAAATTTGACTCGTCATCATTTACCGTTTCTCTCAATTGCCACTATATTAGTTTCTCTGTCTCTTTCAATTAAACAGTATCAGATATCAACAACATTTGCAGTGCTCGAACAAGCAAGCAACTTGTGGAGAGTCCTCATTTAACAACTTATTTAACTAGTGTTCCAACCAATTGACATTATCATACAATTAGCTATGACAAATATTATGCGGCAAACCAACCAAACAACATTTGTCTTTTGTTAATTGCCTTTGTCAGCTGCACTCCATAACACTCGGACTTAATGCGCGTGGTGATAACGTGACTGTTAGAAATTAACATCGTTTTCCCTTTTCTAAATCCTTGCGGTCGACCTTTCGCGCTTTCGATCCGGCAAACGGGCGTCCGTTCACTCGGTCCGGCGAGATCCTGCCGGCAAGGCGCAAAATCGCAATCTCATCGCATAAACCACGCGCGGAGGACAAAAACGCGCAAATTGCACGTCGCTCGCGCGCGGCGCGTGTACTAATAAGCGACTTTCCAATAAAATTAATACACTTTGAAGGAAAGTTCGAGAGGATCTTCTCCACGCCGGGAAAATGGCTCCGCGCGTAAGTTGCAATTATCTTGATGTTTTCGTGCAATGTGTGCCAGACGTGCGCATGCGCGATTGTCACTTTTCGCTGAAATGTACAGAAGTCGTTAACGAATTCATCCGCATGGTATTTGATGGTATTCATTACACGCTTTGGATCCTTCGAAAGCGCATTCCGAATGATTGATCGCCATCACGACTCACGGCGCTTCAACCGTCTTGTCAATATCACATTTCGGCAATTATTAAACGACTACAGAACGCCTCGTCCGTCCCGAGTACAGAACACTTTGCGTAGTCAACGGATTGGTTCAGGTTCATTGAGCAATTTGATTGTGTGCTGCGACTACACGAAATCTTTCGTAAACAGTTCGTCTTGTACACGGTCGTGCTTAACGCGCTCGTTAAAACTAATGGCCGAACGTTGCAGACCAGAAGAAGCACGCGAAAACGTTGAAAATAAGGATGTTCATTAACATTCGTTGGAATTAGCAATTTTCCCGTGCTTTTGAGATCGTGGACGAGAGTTTCGTCGGTCTAGTCATGCTTAAGAGTTAAATATGTTTTAATGGCTCGTGCTGAGTCATGGGCGACATAAAATGTAATTATTTATAAAGTTTAATATACTATAAAATATATATTTATATAGATATGTAATAATAAAGTAAATAAAAATAGGTTAGAATTCTAAAAAACGGAAAATAACATGTAAAAAACACCACAGAATTAGTTATAACTACTACTAGTTATATAAAGTTGTATCACAAAAATCAAATCAAACCTTGTACGTCTCATATGATTCAAACGAATGTCAGTAATCTGTGGCTACAAATAGATAAACTGAATAGAAATCTCTGTGTACATATCATTGGTTCATCATTTTCATTTAAGTCCATCGTGACCGCCATTGTTTGCCCATTGCCTGTGAAAGGTAATTTCTCTCCTCACGTCTGCACAGACACAATAACTCACCGTCGGGTTTCCGACAGAGCCTTTTTTTACGCATTGGAACACCACCAATATCAATAAATCAACAACAATGAACAACCAGCATATGTCTATATATATACATATATCAAAGTGTACAAATCTAGTTGTCCTCGAGACATCCGCAACGGACATTGTTATCGCCACTGCGAAGATGAAACGTGATGAGATTGGTCACATTTCTACAATAATGCAGAATAACGCAAAAGAAATGGCTTTCACTCGAAGACACTCAAAGAGTTTCCATCGCATCAACACCAAATGCTCGTTTAATCGTTCCTCGTCGAATAAAATATATATCAAATAGTAAACAAAAATATTCCTAGATATAACACATTCACATTCATTGTATCGCATGATAAAACATTGTTTAAAAAATATAACGATTTTGTTCAACCTGGTTGGCAAACCTTGGAACAGATAGATTTCGTGGGTTTCGTCTCGTTATCACTTTACCTCCGCACGGGGGAGAGACTAATTATAGCTCCGTTTCGATTGAGTTAAATTAAATAATAAATTTACCTAGTAGTTCACTCGTAAGTCACCTAAACCTGTATCTGTGTGTCCGTCGCGTGGCTGGCCGGCGAAATTAGGAGCCGAATTCGACGGTTTCCGCGTCGATCTTCTTAAACTCGTAGCGTCCGCGTCCGTCCAAATGCAGGACGTATTCGTGATGCTGCCAGAGAGATTTCCTGTGCGAAACCGTCAACAGCGTGATGCCCACCTCGCGACAATAGCCGTACATGCTGCCTTCGACGTCGACGGACACCGCGCTGGTGCATTCGTCCAAGATGGCGAACTGCGGCGCGTGATAGAACAATCTCGCCATGGCGATTCGCTGCTTCTCGCCGCCGGACAACACGTCCAGCCAGTCGGCAACCGCGTCCAAGCCGCCCTCTCGCTCGAGAAGATAACTCAGCTGCACGCGCGCCAGATGCTCCTCCAGGTCCTTGTCGACGGTGCCTCGACGTCTCGACTCGGCGGCGCTGTGCGGATAGATCAGTTGGTCTCGGAGCGTGCCCAACATCATGTAGGGTTTCTGCGGGATGTAAAACAGCTTGCCCGCGGGCGGTTTGGTCAAACTGCCGCCGAAAATGGGCCAGAGCTCGCCCAAGCATCTGAACAGCGACGATTTGCCGGCGCCGTTCGGCCCGCAGACGAGCACGTTCATGCCGGAGCTAATTTCGAAGCACAAGTCGTCGATCAGGACGTCGCCGTTGGGCGTGATCAGCGGGACGTGGTCGAACTTGATGAGGTTGTCTTTGAAGATCAGTTTGCCGCGACGCGGGCTCAGCGTTTCGGAACCGGTCACCATCGAGCGCTGGTACTTCCCCGCATTGATTTCGTCCAAAACCGTGCGGAGTTCCGTGACCCTCGACGTGAAGCCGGCCAACCTGCTCAACTCCCTGCCGGCCAGCACGACCCTGCCGATGGCCTCCGCCAGTTTGACCAGCATGCGACCGTAGGTGTAGTACATCATCTGACGAGCGTCCGCGCCCGCCCTCGACAGCGCATGCGTGGCGGACATGAAGGGAATGCTCACCGCCCAGAAGCCGACGCAACTGGCGAAGTACTTCGCGACCAAGTTGTCGACGATGCCCATGATCACTCTGAACTTCAAGAACTTCCCGAGGTGGTTCAACAATCGCGCGTAGCTGGAGAGCAGCGTCGCCTTCTCTCGGACGTTGCCGTTGTAGAAAGCGACTTCCTCCGAGTACGTGATGAGGCGCGCGTTGATGTGTCTGAACTCGCCCTCCAGCTTCTGTTCCTGCGCCGTGAGCCTGCTCACGGGTCGCCTGAGATGCGTCAGCAGCACGCCGGAGACGACCAGGTAGCCGAGCATCAAGGACGGCGTGCCGCCGCCCAGCGTCGCGGTCAGCTTGTACACGTAGATGCCGATGTCCAGCGAGGGTTTCGCGATGTTCGTGTACAGGTCGGCGACGCACTCGCAGAACTTGTCCACGTCGGTGGTGAGGAGTTGGTCGGCGTTCGTGATCCGCGTGTCCAGGTTGGACATGCGGTAGTACGTGTGCTCCTTAAGGTACTCGTCGTACAGGCGGCGCGTCATGTTCGTTCGGAGGCGAATCTTCAGGTCGCCGATGGAGTACTTGAGGACGTTGTTGACAATGGAGATGATCGGCATCGCCAGGACGAATTTCACCAGTCGCTTTTTGAACAGTTCCTTGTCCATTGCGACGATGGCACTGGAATCGTCAAACATGTTCTATTAGAAGCAGCAAGGGAATAATTAAAAGTGTCACTGGGAACATTTGCGATATGCGCATGCATAAAACAACAATAAGTACCATGATAAGTCAAAATTGCAAATCCACGGAGTGGTTTTTTCCGCGTGATTATCGCGACCATGACGCATCGGCGATTAAACATTGCTTGCGACACGAATGCAGCTAATTTAAACAACAAAGCTTTCATTTCGCTATTAATTGCTCAAGTCATTGCTAAAACACCGCGGCAGAACAATAATCCAAGATTAGTTCCGATAACACATCGGCATCAACGCAAAATATCCTTCCTTGTTCATAGACATTAACAGGGCGTCCGCCAAGACCGACGTATTCCTATTTAATGAACCCAATCGCATATTACATCTTATCATTCTAATCTTTTCTAACCTAATTCTCAAGTTAAAAGGCTATCATTTAACCTCAAAATTCGCCCTTTTATTAAATTGATACTAATATGACATCGTATACAAACTTTAATAAAAGGTCTCTTTGGGTAAGCAAATATGATTTGAGAGATTTGAAAGGACACTTTATTAGAATGGAGAAAGAAAGTTGTCTTGGAGAGATACTCTATGCTGTTACGTGTTAGTAGGTAGAAACGAAGCAAAAACAATAATGCTTCCGTTGCAAAAAAAAACACATTAAATTTCACTTATTTTATACGAACACATCGAGATTTGCGCTAGAACAAGTTCAACGCTTACTCTGCAATTAAATGATTATTCAAATGTTCAGTGCTTGCATGCGCGTGTCGATGAATTAAGAGAAACGCGCTCCCCACACTTGTTGGCCTTCATCGCCTCCCAAGTTTTTCATCGATTTCCCCGCGACGCACGCGATAAGTTGACTGGACTAGACTCAAAACTCAGAATATTTGCATTATTAACTGTTGTGTCAAGTCGAAGACACAAAAATTCCTCGACATCATTATGTGAAGCCATCATCAATCGTTACGGCTATTTGCATACAATCAAGAAACAAGCCAAAAACAATAGAACGCCATCCGATGAATTATTGCCAGGTCATCGTGTCGAATCCCAAATTAATTAAATTGTTTGTAAACATGAATTAATCGAGATCAGATAAGCTTCTGGATGATGATGTTGATGTTTTGCCGGATGTGCTACAGTCTGAAGGAGGTCTGCTTCTGAACGACTTCTTCAATGAGTTCTGAGAGTTTCGATGGCTTGGATGATGTTGGATTGGAAAAATCGTGGCGGTTTAAGTTACCTTTCGATTTTGGTACCGTTGGCGATCAGCCACAGATCGCAGATGGACCGTGCGACCAAACTGGCAGCGACGAGCACCAGCAGTCCGGACTCTTTGCTCGCCCATCCTGGCACAATGATCTTGATCAGCTGCCACAGCTGACCGAAGAACTTTCGGTCGACTTGCGCTTTGGCCTTCGCTGGTTTTTTATCAGCTATCAGGTACGATACGGCTGCTTCTACGTTTCCATTTGCTCTACAACAAAGCATCGACGATGGATTAGATTTCCACAGCAAAATTTGCGCGAGAAACAATCAAGTATATAACATAATATTTTCATAGGCACAATTCATATAACATACAAATTTCTAAGTCAGCGATGGCAAACCTTTTGACCTTTGCGAATCAAAATTATATGTTTGTTAATTTTTGTTGCGCCCTGGACTTACGGAAGCGTCGCTCACTGTACAAAAAAAGACTGTAAAGTTTACTTATTTGACTTTTGTTCTTAAGAAAAATTATTCTAAACAATTATGTGCTTTGTTTATGCCATTCGCGCTTGTCGCAATGCCACGCCAAGTGCGTCCGCCATCTTGCATACTTAGCGTCGGGCTTGTGTCCACGAAGTTGGATAACTTTTTAATCCAAGCCGCGAGTGCGCAAACAACTGTTGACTTTCGCTAACTATTAAAGTTAAAGTTTTACTACAATATATACATATAGACGATGAGATATGCGCCCCTAACTGCCCATAACCAAGTGGTATATCACCTAGCATACATATTTAAAAAGTTTTTTGCATGCGACGAATATCATTGCCCAATGAAGTGTGAATGGCAAACGATAAACACAACGTATGCCAACGTAGAGACGGTTGCCAATTATAAAATAATTAATATTCATTGTAGTGGTATAAACTTACGTAATTACCAATAATCTAACAACACCAGTGCTAGAAACATTCACTTTCAACCATACCCCGCACCTTCGTTACTACGTCTAATGCCACCGTCAATAATAGTGTACAACATTATTGTGGGTGCGTGGCTAAAAACGATGTTCACATCAAATCAATCAGCCAAACAAAATGAACATTCGCCGTAACAATATATTGTTGGCCATGCGTGTACCACATTAAGTATGTCCATACTCCATGTCGCTTTATCATTAATATTGGCCCGAAAGGGCAGGCAATACATTTGATAAATAAGTTTTGTGGAAGCGGCAAATTTGACAATTGATAAACCAATACTATTTCCAATTACTGTGTTAATTTGACTGAACAACAGTATCATTCTATTGGCCAGTGATTGAACGTCTCTAAAGCCTAGTGTGCACTAGAGTTACTGTAACTTCGAACTATTTCATAGCTAATAGAATAGGGGGTGGAATACAGAAAATACAAAAATCGAGTCGCGACAGCTATCTAAGATCCAGACACAATTTTACGACCTTATGACTTCAGTTTTACGATAACACTGGGCAAACAAATAAATACGAGCAAAACGACGACGCCATAAATGTTTTATTCATTCGCATGTTTATCGTTTTATGCTCATAATAATTGCCATGATTAAAGCATGCTGCAACATCGCGTCTGGTTGTGGGGTGTTTTCAATGGACGCGACCTTTGCATCCGTCGCGTCGACGACGCACCTAGGAAATGACCGAAAACGACGAGTCATCCTGAACGTCATCCGCCGATTCGCGTCAGTTATCGACGAATCAACGCAGGCAGATTCGGGCGTCATCGCAGCTTCTCGGCACGCGCAGAGCGCCAATCGTTACGTAAGCGATGCAGTCGAACGCACGCGCGAGTGAAACGGCCGTGTTGAAAAAAACGCGTCCGCGCGCAACTTTGCACTTTCGACGGCACCCTGCGCCTCGAATCTCTCCGAGCTCGCCGGCGAAACGCCGCGCGTTGAAGTAAAAGTGAAATTTTCCCTCGCAACGCGAACGTCAAACTGGAATCGAAATTGCTGCGGTGCTCGCCTCGCGCGCCCGAGAAAACAGCGATCGTTTGCTCGGAAATGCACCAGTTTCATTCATCTCTGTCTGCGCGATGGCAAAAGCTTGATTTATGCGCGCGACAAATACTTGCAGCACCGTTTCGATCGTTTCGTCGTTTTTAATGAGTTTGTATGCGATTGTGTACATATCGCCTTTTCCGCTAAACGGCGCTAATTAGTCTATTACAGCGTCGCGCGCGTCACATTCACATGAACCAAAGTGCACGAAACTAACCTTGACACGGTACGTGCGGGCCGATGGTTTCGCTTCCGTCGCGAATAGATCCAGAGCGCGGTGGCCACGCCGGCGGCGGCGGCGGCGGCGACGTTCCCGTGGGTTAGATATTTGCTGTAGCTCGGCGCCATGTCGATCGGCGGTCGCACAGGAATCGCGTGCGTGCGTTCGTTGCGCCGCTTTTGTTTCTAGACGCGCATGCTACGCACTGCTAGTCGTTCGCGGGCACTCGAGCGGCCGCAACTGCGCCCGCCGAACCTACTGATCGACAGACCGACGCTGCGCCGTCGAGCCGCCGATCCGCGGCGGAGTCGGGCGGAATTGTAGCAACGCAATCAGCTGATTTCGCCGCGTCTGCAGCGAGGCGTAGCGGGCATAGCGCAAGACCGCGTGGAACAACTCGCTGCGCTCTTATATAGGATGTCATAAATATATCCATATATCGATATTTTATTGCTGTTAGGACGATATGAACGATATCGAATTTGGACTATCGAAACGGTATAAAAGTCGATATTTTTTTTGCTAAATTCCGATTCAGATTCTATATTATATTGATATTGATATTGATATCGATATATACATCGATTATATATTGATATTATTTTTTAAATATTTATATATTGATAACGATATTTCCAAAATATGTCCATTTGATATTATATTTCTATATATAATATATTATACTATATATACTTGAAACGAGCTAGCGCAAGCGTTTTTCAATTCAGTGGTCACAGTTGGAGTTGATAGAGTTTGCCGACTTTACATACACTTGTAAGAATTAGTAATTTGAAATGCATAAGTGGTTTAATTGATTTGAAGCCATAGAGTGGTTTATAATTGCCGTAAAACGAGCATTTTTAAATCGTTGGAAAAACATTTCACCGTGTATTATTGTGTGCTTCTCTTATTTGCGTTTGGAATGACAGCTGACGCGAGAAATCGAAGTGGTCTTGTTCTGCGTAGTTTTCCGGTATAAATTTACTAACGTTGGTTTCGAAACGATTAATGCACATTTAAAAACTGGCAAAACGCGTTCCAGCGATCAAGTGGCTAAAGCATAGATAAAAATACCATGGACAACATACATACATTAGTATGTTGTCTGTGGATGTGAAGTATCTTTGCTATACTAACTAACGTTGGTTCGCTCTTTAACAGAGGTCGCTCACAGTATTTTAAAATTTGTAAATGCCAATGTGCATTAATATTAATCATAGCGGTATTAATTTATGCAGATATTTGCGATTACGATCTTTGAAGTTCATTAAATATACACCTGATAACTTGACGTTAGTGTCTAAGTCACAACCAACGTTGCAAACTTGAACTGAATCCATATATCTTACGATGCCAAAAACCAGTTACATTTTTAACTTCGAAGAAAATGCTAACGGTGTAATTTGCCAGATAGCGGCGAAAAATATATGGTGATAAATTAAGAACATTTCGTGAGGTTTTTAGGTGAAAGCAGATACGCATTATTTACACAAATCAATGTCATGATGCAAATGCATTTCGTAACTTTGTACACGAATAATTAGGTAAATAGATATTTTTAATATATGACTGCGTTTTTGCCCATAATTATAATTGTAATGATTAATGTAGACTATCAATAAATACGTAAACATGTGATTTATTATTCTATATTGGACTGGTTATGGATGTTTTGACGTCAAAGTGAAAATTAGCATTTGATGTCTGAAGAGAAAGCTTCGCACTAAACGGTTTTACATTTGATTTTGACTAGCGAAATGATTGTTTGAATTGGTGAAATTTGCATTCACCGTTTTCAGACGCAATCAATAGATGCAATAATGGTAGTTTTTGCAATTGACGCGTGAAGAAAGCAAAAAAAAACATTTGTTCTACTTGTGCGCAAAAAAAAACGCAGGCTTTCTTCCATCGCGAGCAGTGCGTAAAATAGCACTTTTTACAACGACTTTTTTCACAGCGAGCAATTAAGAAAAGTGCACTTGTTTCACTGCTTCACTACACGCCTACCACGTCGTATTTAGTACATTTAATTGTTTTTGATGTGTTCGTGAAGATTTTTTTTTATTTTAAAAGACCTGCTTCACGCACTATTTGCAAAAACAACTAATGCGGTCGTTTTAAGTATAGCGATAATTTTACTTGTTCTACCCGTTTTCGATGTTTGCAAAGTATTCGAGTATAACAAGTTATTTATTATGCAATTTAATTAAAATCAAATATAAATTGAGTCTTACGAACATATTTGTTTAATTATTACAATAAATCATGCGAGCAAAATGTTAATACATATAATCGAATCAAATGATTTACTTTAATGTTAACTACGTTGGTAATGAGTAAACAAATTAATTAACTTCCCCGGTTCGTTATGACAACGATATATCGATACATCGACGTGTGCGCCCTCTGCGTGCTCATAACCATAGCGACTTGTAAACAACGCGGTTTTACGAATTGATCGAACGACTGCGCGCAATCGTCGTCGTCGCAGAGGAGCACGAAGTCGCGAAGATGAAGGTCGAGGAAGTGAAGAGCACCGTGAAGATGCAGCGCATCAGCGCGCACAGCCACATCAAGGGCCTCGGCCTCGACGAGCGCGGCTACGCGATCGAAAGGGCCGCCGGCCTCGTCGGGCAGGAGCACGCGCGCGAGGTTAGTTTCTCAACGCGCGTGTTTTACTCATTGTAACATTACTTACCGATAATCGTCAACGATGCGGACGTTTTGCAGGCCGGAGGCATCGTGGTGGACATGATTCGCACGCGCAAAATGGCCGGCAGGGCGATTCTGTTAGCCGGACCACCAGGCACTGGCAAGACAGCCATCGCTCTGGCGATTGCCCAGGAACTGGGCAACAAAGTGCCGTTCTGTCCGATGGTCGGATCCGAGGTGTTCAGTTCCGAAATCAAAAAGACCGAGGTGCTCATGGAGAACTTCCGCCGCGCGATCGGGTTGAGAATTAGGGAAACGAAGGAGGTGTACGAGGGCGAAGTTGTTGAATTGACACCTGTCGAAACTGAAAACCCAGCCGGAGGTAAATCAGTATCAGAATACGATACGTTTTATTAAATTATTTTTATCGGGCAGGCTATGGAAAAACGATTAGCCACGTGATTATTGGTCTGCGCACTGCGAGAGGCAGTAAGCAGCTCAAACTGGACCCGAGCATCTTTGAAGCGCTGCAAAAAGAGAAGGTGGAGGTCGGCGACGTCATCTACATTGAAGCGAACAGTGGCGCCGTGAAGCGTCAGGGCAGATGCGACACCTACGCCACGGAGTTCGACCTCGAGGCCGAGGAGTACGTTCCCATTCCTAAGGGCGACGTGCACAAGAAGAAAGAAGTGGTGCAGGTTTGTGTCTTCGTGTTAATGTGTACTGATTGCAATCGTAACTACCAAAACGTGTGGAATCAATCAGGATGTGACGCTTCACGACCTCGACGTGGCCAACTCCAAGCCCCAGGGCGGTCAGGACGTCCTCTCCATGATGGGCCAGCTGCTCAAGCCGAAGAAGACCGAGATCACCGACAAGCTGCGCAAGGAGATCAACAAGGTCGTCGACAAGTACATCGACCAGGGCGTCGCCGAGCTGGTGCCGGGCGTGCTGTTCATCGACGAGGTGCACATGCTCGACATCGAGACGTTCACGTACCTGCATCGCGCGCTCGAGAGCGCCATCGCGCCGATCGTCATCTTCGCGACGAATCGCGGCCGCTGCATCATTCGCGGCACGGACGACATCTATTCGGCGCACGGCATTCCGCTCGACCTGCTGGACCGGCTGCTCATCATTCGCACGCTGCCGTACGACAAGACGCACCTCGAGCAGATCCTCAAGTTGCGCGCCAGCACCGAGGGCCTGCAGATCGACCAGGACGCGCTCGCCGAGCTCGCGCAGGTCGGGTCGCGCTCGACGCTGCGCTACGCCGTGCAGCTGTTGACGCCGGCGGCGCTCACGGCGAAAGTCAACGGACGCGCGAACATTAGCAAGTCGGACGTGGACGAAGTCAGCTCGTTGTTCTTGGACGCCAAGTCATCGGCGCTGATTCTGACTCAAAACAAGGACAAGTTCCTGAAGTGAGCGACGCCGTGTCGTTTTTCGCAGCGGGCACGAGTATGTTTTCGGTTAAAGTGGCTTATTTTTACAATCTCGATTATTTCTCCTGTGTTTTGTAATAAGAACCTGTAAATTTAAACTTTGTCGTCTTAACGACGCATAAATTGCGTTGACGAAGCTGAGTACTTTACCTAGTTACCTAACTTG
>JAODGE020015078.1:0-11497 GCA_027574965.2 Ecitophya simulans | reverse complement strand
GCGATCGAACACTCACGATGCATTGCGTTGCGCGCCTCCTTCGCGAACGCTTCCAACTTATCGAATATTCATAACGAACGTGCGAAGAGCGTTCGAGGAAGAAACGCAATAGGCAGGGTGTTTGTTAGATAAACAATGCATTATTGTCGCTATTGTTTTATGCGGGTATTTGTTTATACTTACCCGGCTCGTTTTGCATAATATTATGTAATCCCCAAGCGTTTAGTACATTCCGCAACCTTGAGAATATATTTCGCTGTTTATGATAGCGCTGCATGCGCGAATGCAATAAATATGTATAAGCGGGGTACAAATCAAGACATTTTTATTCTGCGTTGCTTCTAAATCTATGTTTGTCAAGGACAGGCGGCTTTTGCAACACCATGCAATTTACTCTACCACCTTGAACAATTTGATTAATTACATGCTTTGCACGCTTCGCGTTAGAGCTGCAGGCGTTCAGCTCTGGGTTTTATCACGCGCGCTTTTGGGTTGGCGTTTGGAGGACTTGTAGGTTTTCTAGCACGTTGGATGGCAAAAATCCAGCGTTCGTTTTCCAGCGCGCCTTCGTTCGTCGCTTCGTCGTTGAGCAAGCAGCACTGCGAAGTGAAGGAGTAAACGGTCAGGTTAACTTAATTAATTTATTTTAAATCTGGAACGCTCGAATTCGCCGATTTAACTTATTTCCACCGAGAAGGCGAGGAAGACCGACAGCAAAACGCACAAATCACTCCGAACGTTGTTCGCCTCGGCATTCACGACTATGTTGCCTACCAGAAAACGTAATCCTGGAAAATCGCAATTTTAGTATTGCACTGGAAAAATCACGTTAATGTGAATTTTCAATTTGTTTAATGAATTAATTATTTTCTTCAAATGCTTTAGGCGTGCATTTTACTCCCGTCAACGGGCGAGTAATTAATTGCAGGTAAATCTTGTGTGTTGGTGATCATCTGCGGCAAACTCACATACGAGAGTTTTGTTAGAAAAAGTTGCGTTGACTTCGCACTCATAATCTTGGATAAACAACATTATTTTACAATTGATCAATTTTTGTATGACTATGCACAAAATGGCTTGAGGTAGTTCACAGTTAGTTGACTGTGATCAATGAATGTTGCGTGCTATCGAACAGTAAGAAACATTGCGCAACCTTAATGAGATGCGGGAACATAATAGCGTTCAACTGAAGTTGGAATTATTCAAGTTTTACTTTTATGCGTTTTATGCTGTTCTTTAATATTTCTCGAATGCCTTCGAGGTGTGGCGAGTTATGCGCGCATGCAGTCAACACCGACTTTTTTTTCTCGATTCTCGATTGTTCTTGTCGACCTCTTTTGCAGCTAGGAAATTTTCTCTGCGTATTTCTAAACGCAAAAAAATTTCAGTTTATTTATTGCCTGAAAAGTTAAAACCTAACCAAGTTATTGTAAATTAAATAATAGCAAAGTTTTAATTAAAATGCTTGAAAATGCAGAACATAAAACGTTGCGACAGCGTCGCAAATGGAAAATACTATTAGAAAAGTAAGTGATTTCTAATTTATTTTGGAGGTGCGAGATAAATACAAATTAATGACAATGATTTATTAATTTAAGTGCAATATGCAGTGAAGAAACAAGATAAATGACATTAGCATTAGGATTGGTCCCTGAAAGAGAACAACGAAAGTGAATGAAACGAAGAAGAGAAAGAGTAGAGCTTGGCGGAGTTGGTTATGAATGAAGTGACAAGACGGAGTGATGCGTTCATTAAATGCGCCTAAGTCAAGGTAGAATTTGAAGTCAAACTTATTTTTCACTCCTCGAGCTCTTTTCTGTGATTTCCAAATACAGGCTGTAACAATTCAGCGCCGTTCGAACGTTTCGTTCCGTTTTAAAATGGAGCCGTGCGGATTGAATATTATTCGCCTGCTTCCCATCTTTTTATGCTTAATACTTTCGCAAGCTTGAAGCGCATGAACAGTCCCTGGGCGAGCAGTTTGTAATTGAAACCAATCTCGCTGTAAATGAGTCTAAGCGCTCGGAATTCGTCCTTCGCACCGCTCTTCTCACTGGCAATTGCAATCTTGCTAATTACAGACTCGTTCGCCGACGACGTTTTTGCGAGCATAGTTGGCTGGAATATATTCATTAAAATTGTCAATTGTGCTCTTTCTTTTTTGGCTTTTTATATTTTTTGCTTTCATCATTTTAACGTGGCTTTGGGGCATTGATTACTTGGGCTTTCCGCATCTTTTTTTGTATGTTATAATTTTTTCAATGACGTCGAAAAACAAATGTTCTCATTAGTTGCAATTGTCAATGATATATTGCTTCTCTATTATTGATCGAGAGTCACAAAGAAGAGCTACAAATCACAAACGCCATAAATGTGTGAATAGCGTCGTGTCGTTGTAGCGAACAACTCAAACATGTTTTGCTTTGCAACAAGCGATAAAGCTCTTTATTTCAATAAATCTTGCTGTTTTTCATGCGTCTAGTAACAGATCTGGCATGCGGGAATCCTGGCAAAGCGGGTTCATTTCTACAAAAAAGTGCATTGGATTTCACATACTTTTCCAACGCTTCTCCGTTTCGCACCAATCCATCAAGCCGGATGTCATCCGATGTAGTATGAATACGCTCGTATAAACTCATGCATGCACCCTCTCGTATCTCACAGGCGCACCACGACTTGTCTCTGGTTCTGTGTACATAATGCGCGTTACATGTAATATAATCGTTGGTATCGTCCAGCGCACGCGTTTAACAATCTCGCGCAGTGATTGACTGGACAATGAGAATTTCAATTTATCTATTTGGCACTGGACATTGTAATCGAGTAGCATTCTTGATATATGACTTTTTTTGGAAAGCGATAACGTCCCTGAAATGCTGGATGATTTTCCCGTTGGTGCAAATTCCAATTAATCAACGTTTATGATAAACTTTTAATAATGTCTATTATCCAAACTAGAGAATATAATCGGATATTCTGATATCATAGTTGGAGTAATAAGTAATGAGCATTTTAACTAAATGCCTCTCTCTCGTCAAATTTTAACAAATGTACCATAATTCTATTCTGTATACGACTGCTGTCTGTATTAACATTTGTCATTGCCAACAACAAGATTTTCTAAATTGGCTCTTTAATTAATAAAACAAACTTGAACAATGGTAGGAGATTCTTAGCAATAGCAAAAAAAACATCATTGAATGTTAATTGTTTATATATTTAAAAAGTTAAATTTATACGCTTGTTACTTAATATTCAATCTAATACAATTTTTATCCAAATTTTTCAAAATATTTATTTGGAATTTGTGTATTAGATTTTTTCATCTATATTTATTGCAGAATAACCAATAAAGTCATCGATAAAACGTTCATTACATATTGTCTTAATATATACTTATTATATACCTTGCATAAAATTAAAAAAAGCGTTAAGCACAACAATAAAAAATAACAATAGTGAATTATTGTATTTGCACGCTCAAATACTGTGTACAACTGTAGGCAAATCAAAAGCATTCAAACAAATGTATGCGCATATATATGAAACGTTTGGGATTCTCGACGTCCAAAAACGCCAGGAAACAACTTTACCGGCGATGACATATTCTGTTATAACAGTGTGCGACAATACAGGCGTAGATGTGCAGGAGTATAGTGGGTTTGTAATATTTTTTATTCATGCTTGGTTAACCATTTGGCCTACGCAGCTGACCTGAACACAACTATTTAGGCAAACATTCGTTTGCTACATTTGCATGTTTATAACAAAAACTTTCATTACAATAACTTTACACGGCAATTTACCCGACTATGGCAATACCATAAATACATTTGTGTTCCCTGTTGTAATGTCTTTCTATTAGTTTTGCTATCATGCATTGTTAAAATGCTTTTTCTTACTTGTCCTTTGTAAATACGGACGTAGGCGTAAGTTGAAGTAGAAGGTTAGGCGTGCTTAGGTGGCTCAGGCGGTTTGAAGCCTACAAGTAGCATTACGAGATACCGGCGAATCTAGAGTTCAGTCACTGAAAGGATTTGCCCTGTCGGTACTTTGTGCCCGGCGCAGGTACTCACAATCCTCACGTAGAATTTACTGCCATGGAAACGTCAAGACACTTCAAAGTCATAGATGGATAAGATATAGCACAGCGCAACAGACCCCACGCAAGTCAACACTAGAATTTATAGAGAAAAAGTGCGCTTATTTCGTACCACAAGTTGAGTGGCATTACGCATGTATTGTTCGCATCCCTTTTGAGCCATCTTAAAAATGCTTCCAAGCTTTGAATGCGTACGACCCCAATCAGCTTATAATATTAAATCGGCCGATGAAACCTAAGTTTTCGGGTGTTTTCCGAAAATGTTGCGCAAAGCACCCGAAACATTAAAAGTAAACAAACATTTGCATTCGGCCATCTGTCTTTGTAGCCCGACGCGAGTGTTGCGTGTGTGCGTATGCAAATCCAATGCAAAACGGATGAAAATTAATTGAGATTTTATGCCGCACAATGAGTCCGACTTTTCAATTAATCATCCTCCGAGTTTGCCATTTGGTCCTCGCGACGCCGAACCACGCACGCATTTTCCACCGCCGCCGCCGCGTTTTCCTTCTCTACCCGATGCCGAGTTTCGAAAAGTCAATTAGTCCTTGAATTTTCCGATTCGCATATGCGAATGAATATTGTGAGAGATTTTATCGACTTTGTGTCACGCATACGTGCATTCGCCACTTGCCAGACAATATCGGATGCAAAGTGGGTGAGAGGTATGCAGATGTGCGGGCTTCGGCAGTTTTTTCAGTAATTTACCTCACATGAAAACTTGACCCCTATCATGAGATTAATTTATCACTCATGTGAACCGTTATTAATCAAAATTAAAACGCTTTCTAAATAATCATTTCTTGGACAATAATTTTTACTTGGCTCTGTGCGTTGAGTTTTAGCCTTGACATAAGAATAACAATGGTTTGATGTTTTGCATTTGATTAACATTGCAGAAGAACTTACGTGCACAAATAGTGGCTGGAAAATTCACGTGGGAAATCATTTGCAAATTTTCCATTCCGGTTACTAAGTTTTCTCGCTATCGCCTCTATTGGACAAACGGCAAATAAACAACTGCGGAAAACTCGTGGGTTGTTTAATCAATTTTACGTTTTCCTCATTTTCCATTCACTTTCTGATAGTTAGACCAGAAAAATGTGGAAACATCTTTATCCCTGCATGTCAAGGTTGCAATCTGTTAGGTTTTGGCGAGTCTCGGCGCGTTTCATTTTTCAAGATGTTGCCACGTTGAATACGCGCCGCAAAACCCATGAGTGAAACATAGCAAAATTACGTAAACGTTCTTGAAATGGCAAAAAGTGATACCGCTGATAGCCGCGGTAGCGATATCTCGCTTGGCGATATGTGGGCGCCACGATTTGCGATACGCGTAGCGCGACGATAAATATACACATCCGCACACGGCTCGGAAAATATAGGAAAAGCCTGGGCGAGCGGAGTTCGCATAAATCACGACGAACGTAACATGTGCCTCTCTTTTTGAGCCAACTTGTAGTATTGCATGTTGTGGTGGCGCGTCCGCGCTGCGGGCCTCGCGCTTCGCAATATCGCGAGGCGAGAGCGATATATCGGTTTTTGGTGGTTTCGTCGTTTGGTTTGCTGCGCTAGTGTATGTTTTTTGCGCGAGCGTGCCGAACGGTTTTAGGCGAATCGCGAGCAACGCCATCGTGTGGAAGAGCTGGGTTTGCATTGTAACTCCGCACCCCTGGATGTGTGAAGACGGCTGGCGCTGGAACGTAAGTCACAACGGAATCGGGGCACTTTTTATGGCAAAAACCAGCGATTTGTATACCTTTATATGTTACGTATATGCGGACGCGTGATTTTTATTTTATGGTTCCGCAATACTTTCCATTTTCTTTTATGCGTCCCTCACGAAAATGTCACCGCAAAGCATTTGCCCCGACAACTAACTCTGCCGAACGCTGCCGTTCGCTGCCGAACGCTGCCACACAAATATGAATGATTCACTGTGGGTTCCAAAGAACGGACGACCAAATAAGAATGTTAAGTGTTAAATTTACATCAAAAGTGAAATGTGTTGAAATTGTGAATTTCTTTTTTCACGCGCTCGTAAAAGTTTATATCTAAAGTTCTTAAGACTTGCAAAGTTACCTTATAAGTAACTCAATGTAAAAATTAATTAGCTACAATCACGGTCGGTTAAAAAGTGGCAAAGAGTTTAAATATTTAAAGGTAGGTTGTAGTAAAAGTGAGTTGTTTGAATAATAAAATGCAAACATTGCATATATTTTTATCACGTGTATTTTTTATATTTTCCACATTTGCATTTTTATGTTTGCCTTTTCATCTAAAGTACGACGGGCACAATGATTGAAAAACGTAGACATAACAGGATATCAAGAACGTAGGTCAAATGCACGGATGCAAAACACATCAGATCTCTGATGTTATTTTACTATTGTAGGCGGATTTATTGTTGCGTGTGTTTGAATTTAGAACGGAATCACCGAACGCGAGTCGGGCATTTGTATTGTCGCTTTTTTTGTGAAATGCACACGACAGTCATCGGTTGACGACCGATGAAAAGATGAAAGAAACACGCCGCGTTTTTTTTTACTTGCAAGAAACATAAAAATGCACATACAAACGTTATGGTATCAACAATGTTCAAAAATTATCCTATCAAAAGTAAAAATTTAAATATGCACATTGAGATAGAGCTGACATTTGAATGAAAGTACTTTATTATAACAATGACAGGAATGACAGGCGTGAAAAAGTTCTTCAGGAAGTATGACTCCGTTTTCTTTAAATTTATACAAACTCTTGGTGGCGTAAGCTCGAAAGACGGCAGCGCTGTAAATTATGTGTCACGTTATTCTGTGCAAATCAAGACAAGCAAGCACTGCGTGAATGAAAACTATTTGACTTTATAACAGTTTATATTTTATATAACGAACGTAATGCTCATTCTTGAGCTCTTGGGAATTTCTTATCCTGTGCGTGTGCAGATGCAATGTGAAAAAGTCGACACGAAATTGGGATACTCGTAACTGCTGACTCAGACATCATAAATCATATTTAGAGCGCCGCCGAAGAATTAGCGTGAAAACTGAACTTCGTTCCAAAAAGGTGCAAATTATAATTAATTAGCTGGCATAAAACATTATCTGTGATTATGTTTTTCTCTTCTTTGTTCTTCGGGTACTAAGGCTTCCATCTTAAACGTTTTGTGTTCTAGTCCGTTGTGTATAATCGCTTAAGAATTGTGCTTCTTAGAGCAAAAATTTCAAAACAGCTTACAAACACACATAAAAACATTATTGCCTTTGTTTTATAATTGGTACATTAACAATTACTAAATATTTTTTTATTATTATTTTGGCGTAACGTTTTTACTTCTATACTCTTCTATAGTCCTTGATATAAAGTAACTAGTCTCAACTAGTCTCAACTGAATCGCATAAATTCATTTACGAATAATTCTTATACGTTCCACAAGAACATTGCCTTTAGTTTATTATCGCATAAAGAAAACGCTGAGGCGTTGATAGTCTTATTGTCGTAATAAAAATCCTGACTACAAATCAAAATATAATTGAGTGCTTTGTGTTGAAGTCGTTACTGATAATATGTTAGCAATATCCCACGCACTGCATGTAATTTCCATGAAAATAAATGAATTTAGCGGGCGTGTGATGCCACATTTAAACTTTTTGTTATTGTATCCAATTTTGATAAATACTAAAAGCCAAAATCGTGTGAGGGCTATAAATTTTATTTGCATTTTGGCCAAAAGCCACATATCAACAATAGGCAAAAATAAAATATTCATAGAACTGGAACTAAATAATTGTGAAACAGGACGTGTTATAAAAAAAAGCGCAATGTAATATATTAAATTGAGAAATTAGTCATGACCGTTTTATTGTCCACATATTTTGTTATTCTACAATAAATCTAAATTATACACATTTGTTTGTGTTTTTATACAAACATGAGAAAATTTGGGACAAAAAATTTTGAGTAAGTTTAGATAATAAACGTATTTTCATTATTAAAATTTGACTTTCTAATATCATAAAACTACAATGCCAGAATTCCGTTGGTTTAAATTTGAAACAGTTGAGATGTCTACTTTGAAAAATTCTTTTATTGCTGAAGGAAACAAATGTTAAGAAATAAAAACAGCAAAGTTATAGAAGAAGCAATAAGCTTTTGAGATATAGTACACAATTTTTTTGTAAATTGTGATGAGCTGAGTGTTTAGTTTAACTGCTCCTGACTTATTACTTAATCAAATTAATCCCATCTAAAACAGGAATAAGTTTTTGCCTACTGTTGGTATTTCTTTCATGCGCGTACTATAATTTATATCTTGTCTAAACTACGTTTTTTAATAAATTCAATAATACTCCCAGAAGCATTAGTACAAAGCACCATCAGTAGTTGATGGCTAAATTGCATGATACGATTATTTACCTTGTTGGCGTTTAGCATAGTTTACTTCCGCTTCCTTTTCCATTAATCTATCATCAACTTTATATGCAGCAATAAGTCGGACGTGAAGTAAACATCGTTGTACTTTCTTATTTATAGTAATCGCCGTAATTGCCAATATTGATCTATTGATGAATGTTTTTATTCGCTAAAAAAATTGAGCGTCGTTTACATTTATTGAATTGAGATTTGCTTCTGCTTAACAAGTACTATAAAATGTTTTAATGTTGATATCATACAAATTAATAATTTAAAAGTAACAGCTTCATGCAACGCACGATCACGCAGGTAAACTACCGGCGCAAATGTAATGTGACCTAATTACATGTTGATAAATCCGATTTGTGGCTTATTAATCAGTCTACGTAAAACGCACGACTGACAAAACTGCTAGAGCTTAAACAGCTTTAATAATTAATAAAGTCCATGCAATGTGCAAATTCTATTTTATCCGGACAGAATTGCAACGGCAGCGACCAAAATAAACCAATTAGTGAAGTGTTTAATTATGGTATTGATCATACCCGGCTATAATGGAATATTTATATATAATTTTCTCCACTTTTGTTAATATTCCAAATGTAAAAATAATATCGATTGGTAATATTCCGATTCGTTAGCATTAATATTCTCGTCCATAAGGATTTGCTATGAATGCGAAGCAAAATCGAATTGACGTAAAATTTGCCCGGTGTTTTCTTATCGCACATTTCCACGTTTCCGAGTTGGTTGCACCTGCACAAATTTTTGCACTTTAAGCAAAGTTTACCTCAAATCAATAAGCTATTATCCACTATTTGCTGAAACCATTTTAATTGAACGGTGTCTCGTGTTCACGTCGAATATATTGTGTTATTATTCCAGATAACCTTGTTATAACTACTTATCCGTATCGTAAGCATTGATTGATATTATAATTAGCAATTAATGTTTTAAGCACCCTTAAATTCGACGTTCAATTAATGCGCCGGGTGTTCGAGTCTGATAATATCTTTTGCTAACTCGAAATTCAATAAACGAAAACTTTCGAGGCCAACAACGCCAGAAGACAACAAAAGCCGAGAAATTACAAACGGCGCTTGCTAATTTTCTATAGGATCACAACCCGTCTCAATTTGGCGGCGCGTGGATTGTATTGTGCCACGTGTGGAAGGTGGCGGGTAAAAGGATGCGCAATGCGTGCGACGCAGAAGGAAAAACTAAGCAGCGCGGTCGAAGTGGAAAATTTCCTGTTGTCTCGAATTGACGCGAGCAAAATTAATATAAATTATATATAAGGTCAATTACGTTCGGGAGGCTTTGCACTCCACCAGCTTGCCCTGGGTTCGCGCCAACCTATACAGCATGTTCCAATACGTCTCCGACATGGTCGACGATCTCGAAAATATATAAATTCAAAGCATGTACCATGTTATTTTAATTAATTTAGCATTTTGTGATAAATATTATATCACACATTAATATTTCAATGTAATTTAATCGTAGAGTTAATTCTACAAGTCAGCGTAATGCCGTAACAGCGTAACAGCGTAAGTAGACAATTTGAAATTAAGACACCAAATTTTGTATCATTTGGACGCTTTTACGGTTTGCATGTTATCTGAAAAATGTTCGCTTTCCGGCTTTGTGCGGTTCTTCCATTTCCAATAACTCACAGTGGAAACATTGCACGTGCGAGAGGGGCAAACGTACAAGAGTTGGAGGATACGTGACGGGACTTTGTTTGACATTAATCAACGTTCCTTACGTAATTTCCCACACGCGTAAAAATGCTCAAGACATTACGGATATTACGGAAATTGCAACATAACAAATCACACAAAAGAAGCATAAATATATATATTTTTAAATCTAATTATTGTTATGATTATGTTCTGTTTGTTTTTCTAGCACACATTTATTTATCAATGAAACAGTCATTAAATAATGTCATAACAAAATAATAAAAACGCAACAACTGTACACAATTCCTGCCCTATTTTCCTAGTAGAAATTATATATTATTTTGGTGTTAAACGTTTACATTCACTACACACAAAACAGATAGAATTATTATTGCTGGCACTTAATTGAGACATTATTTTACGTTCGGTTCGTGCCGAGGAAACGCATTATTAATTATTCATCTTGATGGATGTTCGTGGTGTGCCCTGATTTAAGTGACCAGAATATTTTAATACTTCACACTGTTACCACAAACTGAAAGTGCTCCCTAGTAAGATGATAATAGAGCGTTGATCATAAAATCACCAATAAACAAGAATTTTGAATAGTTGTCTCCAAATTGTGATGGAACATCGAGCGCTTGGAAATTACCATTTTGCGGTGCTTACGTCTAATTAAAGTATTAAATCCGTGCAGAGAAGAAGGCCTAGAAATGCAGTTTGATTGAGAGTGTCAGGCGGCTTTCTAGTAAACTCCCTTGTCTTGTAAATTATTCGATAATAAACTTTGCTTTATCAACAATTTGATAAGCCCGTCGCAGCTAATGGCGTAGCTATAAACTTTCCGCACTACGGCATTTATTGTCTGGTTTATCAACTCGGTGCAGTGCTTACGCGAGAGGCACTGCTGAATTCTGATTATCGTTACCTACGGCGCTGCAGGAACGGATTTACAGCGTTGGCAAAGTGGTAAGTGCATCCAACTTGAATTCGGCTGGGATAATAATTCTATTTCGTAGTTGGCTCTTGAAAATGATAAATCACGCGCTCAGCATGTTCAACATTGCATCGTACATGTGGGCCAACTAAATTTTGCGCTGAAGCCTTATTTCGCGTTTTTCAAACAGGGCTTGATGTTTTTTTATGAAAGGCATACTTACGTATATCAAATGAGCTGATTAAGGGCGCCCAAAACACGATCGCTATGTAGAGTGGACGCGTCCACTTGGATCGCCAATTGCGTTGCTTCATCTTCGTTATGTTGAGATTTCCGAGAGCATTCAAACTTGCTGCTTGCAGT
>JAODGE020015052.1:0-21877 GCA_027574965.2 Ecitophya simulans | reverse complement strand
TCTTTACGACTCGTATATTTTCCCACATACCTTGAATGTATTAATAGTCCAGCTACGAATAACATGATTACAATTACATTCATACAGTATATTAGTTATTTATTTACTCCTTATTCCTCAATTAGTCAATACACGATTAATTACTTTACTATAAAGTAATAATTTTATTGTGTATTGTCATATTTTGAATTGCAAGTAAATCGGGATTTGATTAAATTGATTAAATAATATTTACATTTTTATAGATAATTATTATTTCATAACCAAATACTATTCTACTGTAATGCCAATAAAGTAAATTATTTATGAAGTAGCAAAATATTAATTAATTATGCTTTTATGGGCGTAATCAGACATGCACGATATTTTAACCACGACCATGACAGTGCAAGCACAGTGACTATGCATAAGTATAGGATTAATTTTAATTATAATTAATTAATTTGTCGCATTATTGTGGTAAATTAAATTATGGACAAACATTTTTAAATATTTACTCAATTGTCGGTAATGAATTTGCACTTATTTATTATATAACAAATATATATGACAAAATACAAAACTATGGTCAATGCTTCTCGTATTTCTTTTTACTTATATAATGTCTCTCACATTATAAAATGTCTCTCCCCGCTATATACTGTACTAGTCAAAAATTAATAACTGTAATATATAAAATCTAATTCAAGTAGGAAGCAAGAGTGTATTCAGACGATATTTCTTAGCATAAAATAATTAGTGAAAGTTGAAAAGCCCAATTTTCATTTAGAGTTTTAACAAAAGCATACATATTCGAGCACTTACCAGTGGTTGTTTAAAGTCAGTTTCTAGCAAAAAAACACAGAAGTTTCTTTTTCTATTTATAACATTTCTAATGGGAATTAAACTTAATCAAACTTGCATGTTAATCATCCACATAAATATCGTTTATTTGTTCATATTTAGTTCAGTTTATAGTTTATCTTTTAATAGACACATCAATTTTTAAATAAGTAGGTAAGTAAACACATGTTACATGAGTATGCAATGTATACGGTTAGTAATCGTATGATGATTCCATTTTTACAACTGTCAATTCGTCAAGATATAGTTTGCAAATCGCATCGTCATTGTCCTTATGGAAACGTTAAATGTACTGTGGTTGAAAGGGAAAAGATGGTCGAACATAATTACACGCGGGCCACGAATGAGATTAGTTCATAATTTTATACCCGTTTACAAGTTTACATCCATTTATTCTGTATACTATTAAGTCGAAATCTACGATAAGCGTTTTCGCTATGCATGTATCATTTTCAACGCGCCTCCTTATGTGACCGCCAGGATTTTACATCGAGAACGTGGCGAGTCGCAACGCTTCAAGTCGCTTGCATTATTTTAAAGATTCAAACGAGACCAAGGCACAGTTTGGAAAATGAAATTCATAAACATGAAAATAATATGTTTAAAACATAGTAAATTCTCTATTTACATAAAGCACAGAATATTATTTTTAAGTTTTTTAGTGTCTTCTAAGGACACAGACCAAAGATTTCTCCTCGCCCGCTAACAACTTCTATGAAACAATCTAGTTATCGCGAAATTTGTCGCATAAATTCAAAGTTTCCAACGCATGCAAACCAACCTAAGCACACAATAATCCAACTTCACTAAGGGCAAATTTTTGATGCCTTTTTACATGATAGTACAGGTGTAGTACACTACAGTTTGTGAATGAGTACCGTGAGGAGCTCTCAAACGTTGAAGATGTAGAGCATTTCACTACACTAACAAGACGATGTGTCAATTCGACGACTATGATTACTTCATCTACTTCTGTATCAACAAACAATTCATTAACACTTTTACCTTCATTATTATCGCATTATACTCTTGGGAATTACCGGTTCATAAACATAACGGAATGTAAAATATCATATGGCAAAACACATTTGTAAAAATACACTTTAAAATGAACAATAGTAACACAAAATAGTTAACAAAAACAACAGTTAGCTACGATGTAACTAAACTCTTACTATACTGGCTATATTTAACTTTGTATGCCTGGTATCATTCCAAAATTTGTCACTATTTACACAAAAACGCATCTTGCGTGCTGAATTCAGATTCCCTAACACATCGGAAAAGTTTTACGACTATTAGTACAATTTTCTCATTGCGCAATATTATATATGAATGAATGTGACGTCAAATGTAATGATAGAAATATTTATATGTAGGCCGTTGGTAAATAGGAAATACGAATGCTTTTTTCAGTTTCAATGTCAACACCGTCCTTCATTAAAACGCAGATTTTGTGTGGATCCAAATGTTCCTTGTGTTCAAAGTGTACAATTTATGTACACATAATTTTCTCTCTCAGTATTGAGTAATAGAATATGTATAGAATATTGAATCTCCAGTGTAGAGTACATTTCTTTAACGTTTAGTTTAGAGTGATTTGATTGATTCCATTATTGCTACTGCCCAGATGATGGTTGAAGTATTATAAGTACCTCTCATTGGCATGTGTGGCGTTTCATCGTCGTAATGCATGTTACAATTAAGTTTAGAACTAAATCTACGTTTTAAAATCCCTGTCTGTGTATATCGCCGACACAATTCTGGTTGAGACAATGTTCCGTTTGCATGTGCACCGGTATCAATTAGTTACCAGTTGTAACATTTAAACTTATTCAATTTGTTATAGTCATTCACTACACTTTGTTACCTTGACAAGAAACGACAACAAATATCGAAATCTTCCCAGCAATTGTAACAAAAGCATAGTAACATGTAGCACGACTATCGAATTTTGTCACACTCTATTTATAACAAAACTTGTAACAGTCCATTATACACAAAGCATGCTTTATGCTTGCTGTTTTTATCAATATAATCTTGTCAGTGTTATGGCCTTCATTGAAATCAACTAACAATTAATTAACAACCATCGAACAGATCGATGGATCGTAAATATAATGCAAATGGTGTCTGTAGTAAGTAGCGACTCAAGCGACATTTACATAACTACCTTATCTACAGCTCGTATCATTTCTAATCTAATTACCCATCGCGCGTGAGTTCTGACTAATTGTAAGTTTATATATAATACATAGCACATCTTACCTAACAGCAGCAGGAAATCTCGACTAAAATTTATTTCATAACTACTGCAACTAAATCGTAATCAACTAATAATTACATAATTGCTCACTAACTAACGCTAGCTACGACATTTTGGCAACAATCCATTTGTTTATACATATTTATTATTATCATTTATCTTATTGGTATTCATAGGTTATTAATTTGTGTTTGCTTTGCTTTATTCTAAACTCGAACGAAATTAGTATATGCATTGGTAATGTGCTCTAACATGGTACAAGTTGAGAAAGTATGAAAAGCACACTGCGCTAAGTACATTTAATCAATTTACAAATATGTAATCGATCTTTTGGAATACACTATAATAAATAATATACAAAATTGAACAAAAACATTTTGAATTTCTTGCGCGAATTATTCGTATCCAAATCATTTGGTATGTGTAATAAAATCTAACTCAAAACAGATCATTTATTAAATATGCGTAGATTAAAATATATTGCTAATTATTGAGCTTTGAGATTTGGTAAGTCATAAAATATACAATATTTCAAACATATACATAGTCATTGCATAAGATTGATTACATACCTAAGTAGGTATTTATATTGTGTTCATAGTTTATCACCCTGTTTGTAAAGTTTATTGAGATGCACATAAAACTAAAGTAGCACATTGACATATACACACAATCGCCCATTGCATAGTTGGTAAGAGTGCTCCATAGTATTTATATCAATTAATTGGTTTCTGCTTGTTTATCTCGTAATAACCCTGTATATTGCTTCAATAAAATTGAACTCGACGTCCTGATGCGCATCGCCAGCTTGGGATTTGTGTCAATACCTAAACGGTCGATTTCTTACGATTATTTGGCCCGTCTTTCGTCAATACATAGACAACTAACAAATTAATTAAAATCGTTCAGTTATTGCAACGTTCGTGTCACTTTAGAATAAATATATTACGTTGCCTGCCTTTGCGCATAGTCCTCTTTTGTTAAATTATCTAAACTATATAAATTTGTACAACACATCATTTCTTATTCGACCTAGTTTGTGATATATCGTTTCTACATTTCAGTGTTAACTGGTATTATACAGGGCAATTGATATTAATATCTATGACTGATATTAATATGCCGTAACACATGGCACAAGTATGTAATTTAAAGTCTACGATCAAGCGCACAACAAAAGTATTATCTTGTACTTATCAATAATAAACGCCACAAAGATTTCATATGCGTGGACTAATAAGAAGTAAAATTATTTCAACATACATTAAAATATCACAATGATACGACATGCACCATTCGTTTAATTGTTGTTACTCTTGAGTTCGCAAATGTTTACTTTAAATATGTCTTAATAGGTGAGTTACTTTTATTTTTGTTTTGTGTGCCATGTTGTGCGTGGCCGTTCGGTTGTTTTTTCGTTCATAACAGCCAACAAAGACTAAGTGCGGTTTGTTGCACACGCTTCTATGATTGTCGCGTAAATTTTGTCATTGCCATGTCTCCGTTGTCTAAAAATATGCAATCTCGCCTGTCCACGATCCTAATCGCATCCGCACTCCAGATGATTTAACCACGTAGATGTATATTGCAGAAAGGTAAGTCGGTTGGTTGAATCGTCGTCGTGAGGCTGAAATGGTAACGATGATAACGATGATCTTCGTCGTTCGCAATGTACACAGCTCGAGTTGATTCGGGCGACTGAAAACGCTGTCGCCGAATCGCCGAATCGCCGTTCGATTGTCGACACCACAAAAAGGTTCAAGATTTTTGCTGATTGTTTCGCTCTTTGTTTCTCGAGATGCGCGCGCATAGAGTCCTTAAGTCATCGGCTCGTTCTCCACCCGCGCCATGCGCATTTCAAACTCCTTGTTGAGAGCTTGTTTGGCCTGAAGCGTATGCAAGAAGTGTGTTTACTCTCTAATCGTGCGACAAAGAATCAATGCTCACCTTCGTGCGATGTTCCAGCAAGGCATTCTTAACGTGATCGTGCTGTCTCGTGATGTCTTCACGTTTCTGTTCAAACAATCTGGCAAGCCGTTCGCGCTCGCTGACACCCCTATCCACTACGGCGCTGTTGACTTCACGTTTCACGCGTACTAGTTCATCCCTGTCGCGATGAATCTTTGACAAAGCCTTCACCTCCTCTTTGCGATTGGCTTGCAGCCGTCGCATCGTTTCAACGGTCTCGCGTTCAAATTGAGTCTAAAATGCAATAAACCATTGTGTTACATTTTTAATATCTGCGCTCCCCAGACGTTTACCCACCGTGAGAATTTTTATTTGGCTCGCCTGCGAGTCCTTCATTATTTTATCGGCTGTGTTATAGATCAACTCGTGGTACTTTTCGCGCAGTTCTTTCTCTTGTACGACAAATTCCCGACTGGCCGCAAGCAGGCGTTCCGATTGACTTCGAGGCAATATTGGTCGTTCGCTGCCGTCACTGGTTTCCGGACAGTCTGCAACGCTAGTCAACGGCTCGGAGCTAGGCGATTCCGTTGCAAATACGCCACTATAAATAAAAGTAAATTTGCGTTCCTTCCAATGGAAACTAGACAATTTGGACATGTTAAGAAAATCGGGTTTCTCCGAAGATTTTGATTAAATTTGCCAACGGAATTTCATTGAAACAGTTTGCCTTGGTACTACTTACATGTTTTTGCTAGAAAGTCGCTTGACAAGTTTGATATTAATCAATTTGGATCGTTTCTCGCCACCGCAATCACTCGATTTCTGCGACTGTAGCGTCAACTTTTTCTTCTCGTGTTTTTTCCGCAAACTTTCCAGCTTCTTCTCGAGTTCCAGACGTTTTTCCTTGACAGATTTATTGTTCAACAGTTTATCTACTGGTTCGGCTACGATGTCTTCCATTTTATCTCCAATCTCTGGAGTTTTCGCAATCGAATTCGGTTGCTCGATCGACATGCCGGTTGTAAGAACGCTAGTGCTGGTTGGGACTGGATCCAGTGGTTCTGCATTGAGATCAATGCTTGCAGCTGGCTTGTTTATAGGCGGGCGAATCGTAGGGCTGCCGTTGGTAGCTGTCGAATCCTTCGGCTTGGCGACAGTTGTCGCGGGCGGCGTGGATTTGGCCTCCTCGCTGTCGATGCAGTCCATGCCGTCTGTGAGCCGCGCCAATTGCTCGGCACGCTTCTCCAAGTCGCTCTGATATTTGATAGGATTCGCAAGCGCTTCTGCAAAGTCGCTCAGCCCATCGGGGACATAATCCTTGACGACGATGTGCAAGAAGAGAGTCGCCAATGGCAAGGGTTGGCCCACCTCGCTGCGCAAGTTCATGTGTCTATAGCCAGGACACAACCCGATCACTGGCAACACGCGATGACCAATGAGCTTGCCCGACTCCTCGTAAACGGATATTCGTATGCTGGCTAACTCGGGCAAGACGACCTTCTTGAAAACGAACGGCTCCTCGTCGTAAATCGGGTTGATTCCATTATTGGGCACTGTTTTCGTGCGGAACTTCCGACGCACCGTGTCTGCAGGCAAGCCGTACATATCCACGTCGACGTAGGTGCTAACACGTTTGTCGGTGAGAAATTGTCCAGATATCACAGTAATTTTCACAGTGCCAGCAATGATGCCGTCAACGGTGCTCTCGGCGAACGGATCCAAACGCCTATCTTTGCGACGCATAAACTCTGGTTTAAGAAGGTACCCGCTACGTTGGTTGTATTCGAACACCCCCAAGTTGAGTTGCATCGCCAGGTCCAACGTTTGGAAATTGAGCGCCACCAGTTGACAGCCCGCGTTCCAAAACACCTGCGGCATGAAGTTGGACGAATCGAATCGAGTGCCTACGGGATAGACACGACTCAACTGGTGTTTGTTGTAGTTGACGAATTCGAGTGGGCGCTCCTTCAACAGCGTTGTGGCCTGCCGCTCGTCGAAGGAAGACATCTCGTAATTGCGATTCTTCTCTGCACAGCACGAACAACAAGTGCACGGATTCATTTGAATGCAAAGTAAATAATTGGCGAACACGATTTGCACTTACTCTCGGCGTTCTCGAAGCTCGAGAAGTGCACCGGTTGCACGTAATTCACGAGCGCTGAAATTTCGGCGCCGGCTTCAGTTTCCTTCGCGGCCGGCGCCTCCTCGCCGACGGCCGTGCCGTCCTGCGACTCGCTCGGCGGTTCCGGATCGCCGCCATCAACTTCCTCGTCGCTGGAGGAGTCTTCTTCCTCAGTCGCCGTCGATTCCTTTGAGCCCTGCGCAAGCGAGATCAAAGCCTTAGAGCATGCGTGCACTTCGAGGCGCACCTCGCGCAAAGTTTCGTGTTCGCTAAATTTTCATTCGCTCAGAACACGCTCGCTACCTAAATTAATACCAAGAGAATTTCCGAAGGTTACACTTTAATGAGGTACTTACTTGTCGTGTTTGCAGGGGCGGAGCGTGCGCGTGGCTGGAAATTTCTCCGTTGCCGGCGTTTGAATGTTCATTTATGGATTCCTGCTGCACGGGAGGATGCGCGCGTCTGTGGTGGTGATGATGTTTCTTCTTGTTCTTAATGATGATCTTCCTCCGCAGCGCCGAGGGTGGCGGCAGGGAGGCGCCCGGCTCGAGCTTGTAGGATTCAAGCGGTTCGGCTAACAGCATGTCCCCGAAAATGTCTCGGCAGTAGTTCGCGATCTTCGCCTGCTGCCGGGGATTACAATGATTCTCGAAGCTCAAGACGACGGGAAAGTCGGACGTCTTGAACGCGCTCTCGGCGATGGCCTCCAGTACCTCCCGCGCGCTGATCTCGGGCACGAACGTGTATCCGTGCACGATGACGGGCTCCTCGGTGCGACCGTTCCAAAAATCCAACTCTACACATCGACAGCCAGCCAACAAACACTGCCGATAGATTTCCACGCTGGAGCGTCCGGTAATCTGGTGACCCGTCAGATACGTGTTGTGCGACGAATTGATGAAGTAGTGCGAGAGCGGCTGGTCCATTTCCTCGCACAGGTCGTAGCTGCTGGCGGCGATAATGTTGTTATCTTCGGACATCAGGTATTTGAGGAAGCCGTCGCACGAAAGCACGCCCTTTTGCGCGTTTGATTTAGAGTCGTATTGTGCTATCAGATCCTTGGCGCGCTCGGCGTTGGCGTACGGATGGAGGATCTCGTTTAGGCGCGGATCGCGCTGCTGATTGTTGAGAAAAGCGACGAGCTGGTCTGTCGACATGGTGACTTTCTTCTGCGATCCGGCAGACCCACATCTGAGCGCGGGCACAAAGCAAAATCGCAATTAGTTTAATACATGTGCTCTATTGGATGAGACATTTGCGACACGTACAATTCGTAGAAAACTTTTTCGAGATCCGTGCGTTGAGTGAGATGTTTATAGAAGTTGAAGAAGTCGTCGTAGGAGAACTTCTCCGGGTTAATGGCGTCATTCTTACCGGAGGGGAAACCGCACGAGTCGAGGGCCTTCTCCACTCGCTTGCGGTCGTCTTTATTTTGAGCAAACATTTTCACAATACTGCAAGGGACAAACAGAGCATAAATGCACCGCAAATATCGCGAGCAAATCGTAACACGACATTAGTACAGTGCATCCTTTCTAGATTTACGACTAGTTGCCTTGTCTGTCTACGCTTTACATATTAACTACGTCTAACACGCCTGACATTTCTGTGTTTTCACTCGTACCGTCTCCGAGGACTATTGTGAACGCAAAAACTCATCTTAACTTTCTCTTTTAAAATAAAAAAAAAATCCCTCATCAAAAATAAAGAACACGAAAAATATATGCAGCAGACTATTAAGAATAAACGCAACGTGAAAAGGCGCTCACTTTTTCACCGGAATTTTCCCAGTCTTGTTGGGAATGAGCGAGAGCTTCGTGTACGCCTTGAGAAGGAACATGCTGTTCGTGCCATTGATGCGGTTCAAGTTGTACGCGAGGCTCATCAACGAGTCCGTCCACAGTTTGGCGATCTCCTTGCGCGTGCAGCAGAAGTTGATAAAGTTGATGTTGACAAAGTCGCTGGCCACGCACACGGTGACGGTCTTCTCCTCGAGCGTGTCCTGCGAGCCCATCGTGACAATCTGCCGAAGGCGCGGATCCTGTGTGTCAACAAGCAAATAAATTCCAATTAAAACTCCGAATCGACCGAGTCGAATAAAATACGAAGACACGTCCTAACCCTTGGCGAACTTTTCGAATGAACGCGCTTCTTAAAATGTTCGACCTATTCTCTTAAAGTTGATTCAACTTAATTGCATAAATCGATGCCGACGCATGACTGTCAGCAACTGAAAGAATGCCAGGAATGCACGCAGTAAACTCAAAAAGGAATGAACCAAAAACGTGACAACACGAGAGCCATAAACGCAGTGTGAGCAATGGAAGCAGTGAAAAGAAAATCGCGCGCGCGCATAAAAAAGAAAAAGCCAACTGCGACTTGGAACGCGTCCAAATAGTTTATGCGGCATTCGTTGGACGTTTGCAATTCGCGATCTTCGAATCAGGAGCATGGACGTGGCCGCGGTGCGGTAAACCATGCGGCGCTTATTCATTAATAATTTTCGTATTTTTTTGCTGCTTAATTTTGCGCCGCCCGCTGGAATATAAATAAAATCCGCTTCTTCTCCGCACGTTACAGCCAGCCGCCGGTCGCTCAACCGAATGTAATATTTTTTCCAACGTCAACGGAACGTCGAGCTGCTGAGCGGCGACTTTTGCGGGGCGGCTTCGCCACCACCACCATTGTTGATGCATCGCGATGACAAATTTACGCCCGTAAATCATCCCATCCAGTCCTTTCAGATCCTTTTTGTATCATGGTGCAAGAACGAACAAAGAAAGCCATGATAATATCAATACAACCCAAAATTCCCTCCGGTGGGCGATATATAATAAAATATCATATAATATCATTTATGATAGATGAAAATATCAAATTTATTAAAAAGAAGGGCGCCGCTTCCAAAAAGCCTGCTACATCATCTACCGAGCTAGCTAAACAAATATGTAAATCTGATCCGAAAACTTTCAACCCTTAGGCGTGGATAATTAATGAATGTCTAATGACTGGCGCGCCTTGGGAAACCTTCGTTATCGTTAACCACGTTCTCGGTGAACAATGCGCGCGGCGTGGCACTTATATTATTTATAAGCCCTGCGCGGGCGGCCGTCGAACGTGACGGGGAAAATTGTGCGAACGAGGCGGCGGCGTGCCCAGAGAGCCATAACTTAAGCGCCGCCATGATAATTGGCACTCGTAAATCACTTAAACGCATTGCGCGACACGCGAGTTGCGTGCGTGCCCGCGACGCGCAATCCAAAGCGGCCAATAAAATTCATTGTTTCTCAGTTTGGATGATTGCCGGCGCACGCGTTAAAACCGCGCCGGCAATAAACGCCTGGACGCCATAAACTGCGCCCGATCGTGTTTGCGTCCGCAAACTAATGTTCGCAAGAAAAGCTAGGGTGGCACGCAAAGTTATATCACGAAGAAAAATCCATATAAGATTTACAGCACCATGGGGGACAGTATTATGCACGATGATTTCTATTTAAATGCGGTGTTTACTATGCGCAGTTCAAATAAGATGTCGTTAGTGCTATCAGCGTCTGCGACGCTGGGACGTGAATCAGCTTTGCGAAATCGAATTAAAACTTTATTCTGTTAGCATCAACGTTGCGGCCCGTCACGGCGTCGTGGGCGGCCTGGCGGCGGTCGTGGAAAGGCGGCGCCGCTCATTAAGCTCGGCTGTGTGTCAATGTGTAATTACAATAAGTGCCATCAGCGGTGGGACGCTGCCGCCCACGCGGCACACTAATTGCTTTGTTGCTGGAGAGTGCATATTGAGCGTAACGCACATATGTTCATCGATCAGCCGACAACTAGAATGCACCAAAACGAGATAAACGCTTTCGCAAATGAGAACGTCAATCTGAATCATCTTCAATTACTTAGCGTTAGTTGCTCAAATTACACGCATCGTTTTGGACATATATTTCAAGAGATTTTGACAGTTTTCGCAGGAAATATATGTTTCTCTTGTAAAATCTAGCCATTCATTAGATGCCCAGTTTCCGAAAAGGCTCTTAACGAGCATAATTAAATTAATGTGCAATGCCAGGAGTTAAAACTTGAAATTCCACAAAACGCTTTCGTTCCTGATGCGAGATGTTCATTGATCAGCCGGCAACTAGAAGGCACCAAAACGAGATAAAGGCTTTTGCAAATGAGAACGAATCTGAATCATCTTCAATTGCTTAGCGTTAGTTGCTCAAATTACACGCATCGTTTGGACATACATTTTAAAGGATTTTGACAGTTTTCGCAGGAAATATTTGTTTCTATTGTAAAATCTAGCCAAACATTAAATACGCAGTTTCCAAAACGACTCTTAACGCGTATAATTAAATTAATGTGCAATGCCAAGAGTTGAAACTTGAAATTCCACAAAACGCTTGCGTTCCTGCTACGCCGGCTGAAGTCGCGCATTTCCGAGCAAACTGTTTGTTTACTCATCCCGACGAAAAACACTCCGAAGCGTCGGCAACGCCGCGCAATCTGCATTTTACATTATGCATCGTGTGCTGGGTCCTTCGCAGGAGGTGGAAAATTAAAATGCACAAAAACGTTTAATTGTGTTCTGCGCTTCCGTCGCGTCGTCGATCCCCCCGCCGCGTGCATCTTGAGAAAACAAGCGCGGCTACACTCGCTAGCCCTGTACGCCCCCCTGCGCAAGATGGAACAATTTAAGAACGTCTTTTATCTTCCCCTTGCTGGCGGCTGATGAAGATGAAACACTGCACGTCGGTGGAAGTAAATGCGCGACGCGGGACCGACTCGCCTTGGTGGAAAATTGCTTTTTTATTTCATGGTTTTCCTTTATTCCTGTCGGCCGCGTGTTCGCCGGCTGTCATGAACGGAAACGCGCGTGCTCGACAAGGTGCTCGACGGAGTTGTTCGATGACTTATTTTTAAATGGCCCACTTCTTGGGGCCGCGTCTTTGATCGTTTATTTATGCCGCTATCGTTCGAAATCGTTGTTTTTTCGCCGTGGCCGTAATTGCTGCGAAATGTGTTTGGCTTCCCCAAATCAACATTGTCACCGCGACTGCTACTGATTCGTTACCTCCTGCTAACAGGATCAATCGACCAAGGAATCTAATTGCTTAAATAAATTTTAGTTCAAAGACGAGCACACACAAAGGAACGCCTTTGTGTAAAAAATTATCGTGAAAAATGCTAAGCCAATCTGAAACAGAATCTCTTAAACACACGTACCACCCCTTTCGAAAATACTGCAAACAATACTCGTACAAACCCGCAGACTTCCCCAAAAATATGCGAATAAGTACGGCCCGAGGCAGGAAAATATAGCACGTGTGTGCGTGCAGGATTACGGCACGTTCAACAAGTATAACACAAAGTGAAAGAAATTAGGAAATTTCATCCTGAGCGAGCGGAATGAGAATTCCTTGGCAGCGAATTATAAATTTAGTATACCTGCAAATTACGCTCTAATTACGCTGATATCGTCAAAATGCAGCGCATTAGCCGGCTAAGAAAATTCAACGGCTTTCACGGTATTGTACGTAAACTTGAAGTTGAAGTTTATCAAATTGCGTTGTTGCCGAACACAAAGAAAATCAATAACGTCAAAGCAGCTCCTTAAATTATTCAACGTTTTTCTTAAAAAGTCTATTCGTTCAAACACTCTGTGGCTACTCGTCGATCATTACACAAACATTCTCAAGACATTCATTATTCTAAATACGCTGTCGGAAATTCACTTAATGAACGCGTAATGAAACGATTGACCAAAATGTAAATAAAAAACAAACGCCAAATGTAAAACTAAATCCAGTACTGGCCTGTCGTTCAGCGAACTACCGAGTCGGCTTTATCCGAAGAACGCCGTGGAGAGGAAGCTTGGGGAAGAGTGCGGCGAAGCTGCATACTGAGTCACAAGCGTCCAACATGGACACATTAAGAAAGTGACTACGGAGTGTGTGAATATTATATTTGGAAATAAAAGCTTATTAGAAAAGTTTCTAACACAAGTAAAGCGTTCGCGTCGCCTCGCAAAGAAAATGCAACGCGCTCGCTTTATAGATAAAATTAAATGTAAATGTTTACTCGAGAATCCATTAGGAAATGCCTTGGCAAAGACTGCGTCATTCGGTCATTTTCATGTCCCACAAACATCGATTACATTACTGGTCTTGAAGCGAGACGTTTAATAGGTATTTATTACGCGGCGTTAGAAAGATTCCTCCACCTGGTACATATTTCCTTGTTTCCTTTGGAAAAGCTAGATAAACGTTCCTCGACCATTGCGCGGGCGACGCTGGCAACGTCGCGGTTTATATTCTTTTGCCTAATGCAAGTATCAAGTTCGCACAGAAAACAAAAGCTGACTTAGACGAGTAATGACGCAAAGTTGAAAATGGAGCGGAAGTCTGCTTGAGGTGGGACTACATTAGGCAAGACTTGAAAGGCGAATATTTATGAGAACTAATTGAAAGGGTTGGCAATGCAAACGTACAAAATGCAAAATATTCGAATTGCATTTAAAGGGGCTGTTTCAGCCAGGCCACCAAGAGAAGTTTGCTCACTCCTGGACCTGTAGAAATGCGCCGAAGAGATTGTAAACCGTTTGGAAAAGCCAGTAACGAACAGATTGTGCATTTGGTGAATGGCATTGTTTAGCGGGAGTGAGCCGAATGCAAATGAAACAAAACGATTTTTTTGAAATTTTATACCTCCACGTAATGAACGAAACAAACGGACGACCGAATGCCCCAAACAAACGAACCGAGAAGGCGGAACGCGGCAAGCGCACGAACAAAAGGAACAGATCGAACGCCACTCGACCGACGCGAAAGTTAATGAAGCGGCATTGCCAACCGGCATGAATGCGTTCACAGAAAAAAGGATGCACCAGTGTTGTCATCGTATTCAATTATAATTTTCTGGATGATATTTTCCATTCAACAATCCACATTGAAAAAGTTTGATTAAATTTGAATACGGGGACGAGAGTAAAATATTGGGTTGAGTAATAAGTCACGAGCGTTTTATCGTCAACGTATGAAAATTATTTAAATTATAAATTTTCCACTATTGCTAACAATCTCTTGCCATCGTTCGATTAGTTTGTCAGAAATAGGCTGTCCGAGATTTGAAAAAGTCAGGAGCTAATTTTAAAAGTTAACAAATGAAGAATACAGGTTCGCAGAGAATAACATTAGCTTTCAAATGATATAACACACTAGTTCAAATTATATGCAAATCGCGGCGATGATAGATACAAATTACAATGGTATAAACTGTATTTTAAATAGAATTTAAACTCATTCAATGTCCCTTTTTAAGAACGAAAAACCGGACTTTTGTGAATTTTTATTTTATGTTTTTAAGAAATTATAAATAAAAAACATGACTTTTTGATAAGATAACTTTAATTATTAATTTAGACTAAACTTCGACGTTGCAATTAAGTCGCTTAAACATTCCAAAAATTAATTAAAATGCATTTTAATTAAAGCTATAAATATAATGGTACAAAATGGCTAGATAAAGTAACGGAACCGGCGTTGTAGACGGGATGATTGTTCTAAAATAAGAAATTCACTTAATTATCGTGAGTGTTGTAAAATTTATATTTTCATTGCATTGCATTTATTAAAATAACTGCGTGTTTGAGACGCATTAGTGCGCCCTTCGGGAACATTTCCTTATTGCTGGAGTTCCGGCAGTTTGCTCACGCTTCCCGACATATTTTTATATCTGTAATAAGGAAACGCATTATTGCCATCATTACAAGCATGCAAGCCTTAATGCCCCATTATTCACTTATTGTTAGTACCGCCCGTCGTTCATTTTGTGCGAAACGCTTAAATTCGCGTCTAATTTTACGCCCAAAAAATACAAATAATGAAGAGACATTTCCGGATTGTTCGACTAGTTGGTATTTCCTGATGAAATCACATTCAGACTTTTTTCCTTTATTGGAACAACGTTAAATTTATTTTCCCCACAACTCTAGCAGTCCTGCGCAATTCCAGTTATTTATGACTTGACACGTTTTCAACTTAAATACCAAAAGGATAACAAAAGTTGGTCGGCACAATAAAATACCCAATCGCAATAAAATTGCTAAAGTGTGGCAACAGCGCCGAATGGGGGCGGGTGGAGGCGCTGGCAGCACCCTCGCAACAAAAACTAATATGAATTAAAACTTCGTGCTCCCGGAGCAAACGCAATTTGAAAAGCACAAAGTGCACCGAATAAAATGAAAAAGCGTCCGGTCGTCGAAACAAAATCTGCGCAACTTTCGGTTAAATTTGGATTCATGGTTAGCGACTAATCTAACATCAGTACAATATGGGTGAGTTATGAGATATTAAGTTACAACTTTACTGCAGCAAGTAGGAGAAGATCTCAAAATATCACTGCGACAGCAACTCGGAATCTCTGCATAAAGTCAAACGATAGGTAGAGGGAGGCGCAAACGGAATGTCGCCCGCGCCGCACACACACATAGACATAACGCCTAATGAATTTACGTATACAATTCCAGACATCCAGTGCACCTAACTCACATATAATTTATAAAATTTAATTAAAATGCAAATTGGAGTACGTGCCGTATCTCGACGCCGGCGGCTGATCGTCGACCCTGCGAGCGCGTCACGTAAAAGGTCGCATTGCGTATTAACCCCCCATTAACCCATTGTGTCATTAGACGCCGGCATTAACGATGTTAGCCAATTCTCCTTTTTGGGCGCGCGGCGCGCCACTTACATCGCGATCATCCGTGCGATTGTAATTAATGCTAATTGCGCGGCATTGCTGTATCGTCATAAGCGGGCCGATGTTAAGCCATACGCTAACGGCAGCAAATCGTATAAATATCAAGCATGGACCCGCGTTCAATTGTCTATTGTGCGTCAGGGATGTGGCGGCGCGTCGTCCGACTGGAAATTGAAATTGAAATGGGGTTGTGTGGCGATACGGTGTAAAGTTGTTATTTTCAAAATGTAATCTCGTCCATATCGTTGATTGCACGCGGTTTTTGTTTCCAATTCAATAGAGTGCATTTTAATGTGTGATAGGATTTTGTACTTTTGTAAAATAAATGAATCACGAAATCGAAACTAGTCTAATCAAATTCAACAATATTGTTTATGATCTATTTAAAAGTATATTTTTGGAGACGCTATAGAAACTAACTGCAAAAGGTTTATGTTTTTTGTGTATGCCAGACATGATAAATGGTTAGGATTGAAAGTTAAATTTTCAAGTACGAGTTGTGTTTGAACTGTTTATATACATCGGTTCGGATTGTTCGAGTATGGTTTTGTGCCTAGTTTAGAGGCTTGTCTCCAATAAATTCAAACGATTCCCCACCAATCCCTTTTTGAGTTATCTGTCTCTTATCAGTAAGGCGGGTTTTAACAGTGCCATTTCAAAGATGTTCGTAGTAGTAGTATGAAGCTGGTTCCATACCCGTAGCTCCAAAAACGCCGCTGTAGTCCCATAAATAATACAAGGAGGTTATCAAGAAACGTGGATTTACTATCTGTGTATATCATTACCCTATGATATTTTTGCATCATTACATTACAAAATGCACCCTCTTTGCACTTTTGTCAAAAATCGAACGCAACATTAATGTTCTTACGCGATATCTCAACTAACATTAACACTAAACAAAATCGGTTAGTGCAATTCAAATCTACGTTCAATTCTTCGTCGATTAAGCTAGTTGAATTTGAGTTTTCTTTTGAGCCCTTTTCGGCAAAAATAAAAAAGGTCCCCCTTTGTACTTTTGCCAAAAATCCAATGCAATGTTAATGTTCTTAAGCGATATCTGAACTAATATTAACAGTGAACAAAATCGGTTAGTGCTATTCGAATCTACGTTCAATTCTGCACCGATTAAGTTTAATTTGATTTTTATTTTACGCCATTTTTGGTAAAAATGCGAAGAGTTTTTCGACTATATCTTAAATAATATTAACACAAAAATATTATAGAGTAATGATTTGCACAGATGGTAAATTTACGTTTTTTGATAACCTCCATGTATTTGTTATGGGACGACAGCGGCGTTTTTGGAGCTACGGTTTTGGAGCCAGCTTGATGCTGGGGTTATGAACAATATGGTTCGTCATACACTTTAGTTGTGGTCTCTAGATGCACAATACTATCAAAATGTAAATTAACACTTATTTGACTCTTCCAAAATTGACTCTCAACTTCAAGCGTGCCGATTTCTGACAGCATCGGCAAACCGGCAGAAACGTAATTCCCCCCTTACGTTTCTGCCGGTTTGCCGTTGTTGGCAATTACGGAGAAATACAAATTTATTAAATTGTTGCTATATTAAAAAAAAATCTTTCAATTAAAACCCCCATTACGTATTACTTAACCTAATATATCAATGTCATTAATATACCTATATCGTTAGTAAAATTTAAATGGGTGCTACTAATAGAAAATTTGTTTACATAATAGTGCTGCAAGTATTTCAATCTTCAATCAATTTAGCAGTCCGTCGATAGTCGATAACTCGTCAAGTTTCCGGAATGCTTGAAAACACTTAACATGCACTTGCGACATGTTCTGCTTCTGATAGGTACTTTATACGCAGAGCACTTCGATGCAAGATAACAGTGAATCAATATCATAAGTAGACGTAAGTGTGCAGTAAATTTTACTTTTCCATCAAGTCCAGAACGATTACATGAGCATGCGCTGGTTACTAGGTAAGCGATCCAGTTGTTACGCGATCTAGTTATCTACCCTTTCTTTAAAAATAGTTCTTGTTTATAGGGAGGACTTAGAGTTTTATCTTCTTTGTTCCAACACGAGCAACCTGGCGGCGTTCAATTCGAATGCTAGAAAGAATCTTTACCCCACTTTACTTCGACTTACGCGCACATTCGCCAATCGATGTCTCCGTGAGCATCTTCCCTGCGAGTGCATATCGATTTTAATTATTCTTGGATTCTGCCCAATTCCATGAGCAACCAACCTCCTAGCATCCTGTCCCTTAGCTGCCAGTGGCTGAGTGGGTCAATGTGTGCACAAACGTCGAGTTCTGAGAAATTTGCCACCACAGTCACGGTTGGTAGCTCCTTATGCATGTCATGGCGATGCCTCAATCGCTCCCAGGACAAACAGAAACGATCGTGTAGCACAAGCGCGTCCATCGCCGCCATCGCCTCATTCTAACGGACCGATTCCCGATATCGTTTTGCTCTCCGCGCGAGCGCATGTTAACATTCACCGCCTTCGCCCGACTGCGCATCATTGAGTTCCCGTCCTAAAACCAACGAGACCTTCGCGCGCGTCGCTAAAAACGTATTCCGGCCCGTTGAAAGGCGCCGTCGGAATGTCTCCTTTGCGGGCGGTTACAACATAGTCCATTGATCAAAACGTATCCGAACGTCTCGATATTATGAACCCTAGAAGTTAGTAAACACTCCAAGATATTACATATGTCCCATTTTGCACGGCGAAAAGTGAACTCCACTGAACGCGCGCTCAACTTCCAACAAACCGAGCGAAGTTTATCGAGTGGGAACATTTCAAAAGCCACTTTTTCGCTTCTTCCCCCCCACGCTGTATCAGATGGCGCTTTCGTGATATACATATATACACGAATTTGTGGAAGTTGCTTCTGTCAGTTTATAATTGAGCGGTATGCATAAAACCCAAAATCAGATCGGCTTACAGTCAATACTGCCACATGCATGCTTGATAATATTTAAATGTCGAATAGAAATTAACGGCCCACCTTTATGCCGCGATTCGTACTCGAATAGAATTTCTTGGCCGCACAAAAAGAAATTAAAGACAGATTTCCGTGTATATTTAATGAAGGACACCGCGCGTCGCTAGAAATGTTGATAAACATTACAAAAGCGTCCGATATGCGACTAATATAAGGAAAAAATTGCTCAATGATTGCAAAAGCCTTAGTCAACTTGGCGCGTCGATCTGCACCTAAAATTAGTATCAAAACCAAATACCGTCGCGTGGCGAAAAACCAAAGCACTAACCTACATAATTTTTCACGCGAGGAATTTCTCCTGCGCGAGCCGTAATATATAATTTACAAGCCCCGCGAACAAAACAAAACGACCTGGGTCAATCGGCAAGCTATGCTAATCACCACATAGATTACTGCATACTAATTTTACAAACAATGCCCTCATAAGTAGATAAACAAGCGTTCGACGCATATTCGATGCGTGCTTTAAAGTGCCCGCTCAAATCAAGTAATTGAATATATTCTCCCGCATCTGGTACGTCGACACGATTAAATTTGTTATCAAATATTCCGCCAGCGCGTCCGTTCCACACGTCGGCAGCGTTTATTTGCGCGGCCATAAATCTGATTATGTTTTTTGTTTGTTTAAAATATTTATTCGCCATTATTGAGGATTGACAGGCAAATGGACATTAGGATCTCCGCCGGGCATCCATTAAAAACGTTATAAACAAGCGCGATTCAATTTATATGCAAATGCATCAGAACGTAAACGCGCTCACACTGAATGTTTCCAATCTTAAACAAGTCGAAATTAGAACGATAAAACGCCTAAATTAGAGCTGCAAACTTTCTTGATGGGTTATAAATATTCCAGGCATAAGGTATAATTAAGTCGTATCACTGAAATTACACAACTGATGATCGTCAGAAAAATAAACATACATTGCGTTAAAAATTAGATTGCCAAATAAGTAATAAACGTTTTATCGACCACATTTATCGTTATTCTACAATAAATCAGAATGAAAAAAAGCAGGAAAAGCCAATTGTTGTATAATCGTTCACATTTTTCGTCATTTTAAATTGAGATGAGAAAATTCAGAACAAATTAGATTGTGCTGAGTTGAGTAATAGGTAATGTGCCTTTCTCTTTCTTAAAAAATCGTTGTTTCTTATCAAATATAAGAAGAATTTAATCAATTTTGTATTCTCCGCTATTGCTAACAATCCTGCCACCTGTATGTCGATGCCCCTTTGCCGGAAATCAGGTAGCCTAGATTGTTGACTCCATTTTAAAGGTCCTTCTCATTGTTGAAAGTTACAAAAGTTAAAAAATACAAGCGACAGAATTGTAGACAAAAAAAAACAAAAATATATTCATTTTTTTGCAAATCGAGGCAAGACAGTGTTTAATTTAAACGCTTATTATTATTATTATTATTATTATTATTATTATCCACAATCAATCGTAAAGCTGCTATTAATCATGATAAAAAGCACAAATAGTAACATTTTCCTCATTAGAAGGTTATGCCACTAGTGAATTTACTTTCAGCATAGATGCAGCTAAATATAATCAGCATATTTTCCGATATAATCGGATATTTGCAGTTCGCCGGCAGCGATATCGAACGTCCCAACAACGTTGAATTTCAACCACAGTGGGATGTTTAGTACCTGCGTTTCTATGGAAATTCTATCATTGCAAGTTTCAAACGTATTTCAGTTTGAAATATGTCTCTTTGACGACGTAACAAATAGTAACCAAACAATTGCTACGAATAAACAACTGTAACACAACCATGAATGCTTATATTAATTTGATTGCATCTTGAGAATTACTTTATTTTCAATTTAGGGCATGTCAAGCTAATGTTCGCGCGAGCAAAGCCAATCGTCAAGTTTGCGGAGTTTTCCATCAGAACTCTTCATAAGTTTATGCGCCTACCAAAAGTGTCATTTGAGATTGTGTCATAATTATAAGGACCGTATTTATTGCCTTCAGCACTGGTAACAAGCTGTCGACAGTCCCCTCCATACACGATTTTGGCCATAAGATTTAATATGGGCAATTTTTTAAAAACAAATAATGACCAACTGTGGTTAAAATGTATTGTTTTCGATATAGTTTCATTTAACTCCTTATAACTTTTGTATTGATATCACATATAAATAAATGTGCGATACGTACTGCAATACTATGCTAAAATTGCAATTAAAATTATTTTTATTTCCACTTACAATACATTATAAATTAATTTTATTGGCATAAGTCTCAAGGCATGTGATTATGCTGAAAAGCGTTTGGAGAAAATAAATTAGTGTCTTTTATTCAACTTTTCATGTTGGTCCTAAATTATGTATCAATTTCGAATTTTGAAACAATTTTGCATTTTTTGCATTTAAAAATATCACAAATAAAAAAAAAACAATTAAACGAGCTCAATCGACGCAGAATTTAATGTCGATTCGAATGGCACTAACCAACTTTGTGTTAATATGTTAATATTAGTTAAGATATTGCTTAAAAACCTTTACATTGCATGCGATTTTTGACAAAAATGCATTTTTGCAAAAAATGGAATAAAAATTAAAATCACATTAAACTAGCTTAATCAACGCAGAATTGAACATAGATTCAAATGGCACTAACATTAACATTGGATTCGGTTTTTAACAAAAGTGCAAAGATGTTCTTCTGTGCATTACTACAACGTAGTACGTCCTATCGGCAAATTATTGGCCGAGTTATAGGCAAAATAAATTCGCAATTTTGAAATTAAAATTCGCCAGCGCGATTGGCGCGCAAAACTATCATGCATATAGCTAGTCATCTTCTTTTTGTTTGTAGTGCAAGCGACAAAAGTCTCATAAATCTTGCGGCCATGGTTCTGTTATTTCCATGTATTTCAAATGGGTGTGCAAAGTGGACTTCTAAGCCAATTTTGATATAACTACGCCGAATAATTTTTGATAAAACTAGTACCATTCGAAAGCTGAGAAACTCATCTGT
>JAODGE020015050.1:0-21298 GCA_027574965.2 Ecitophya simulans | reverse complement strand
TGTGGATTGGTGGCTCCATTCTCTCCTCGCTCTCCACATTCCAGTCGATGTGGATCAAGAAGAGTGAGTACGATGAGTCCGGCCCCAGCATCGTCCATAGCAAGTGCTTCTAGAGGACATATGTAGATCCCTTCTTATAGTGCTTTCGTGTAGCTAGTTTTGTTTTTTTGTGAGGGTTTCCATTGTGCCTGGTGTATTCATACTACATTCTTTACGGAAGATAACCTTTGCACTTATATGAGTGATGTTTTGTTGTGCGGGTTTGTTACTGTTGTCAGCGGTACTGATGTTTTGATAGATCGCTTATCGTGGAAACAGAAAACTAACGGATACTATGGAATGTACCAAGTACGATCCTTGTCTCGATATTATTATTATTATTATTATTATTTGAAATGCTCTTATATTGTCGTAGGCGTGAGTGTGCAAGTTCGCGTAAGTGGTGAATAGCGCTTGTGTAGACGGAGCAGCAGTTGTTTTTTTTTTTTTCCATGTATGGGGCACTTTTCTAGCGGGTACAAATTTGATCACCTAGGTGGCTGCACGGAAGTCCGCAAGGGATATGACCATGTGATAGTTTGCAAAAGAGGTTGTTAAGCGAAATAGTTTGTGCGATGGGCAAAGCGGCAGAATAACGGCAGAGTAATTCTTAGCATACAGTTTAGCACAACGTTCTGTTGAGTGTTCTGGTAGACTATGGAATTTCCCCCTTTTTTTTGAATACCTGGAAGGTGCCGGGGAACATGTGGCTTATATAAGATTGTGAATGGGCACTGGATCCACAGCCTGAAGTAGCAATAACAACAAAAATGGAAGTCACTGAAATGTTCAGGGTGTGGCTGTCAACTGATATTGTGGGGAGCACGTGCACCACTATTTGGACTCTGATAATGATGAGCTGTGGACAAGTGCATGTGGCAATGGTGAGGCGATTCGTAGAGTGGCTACGTATAGTTAACTTAATTGCATATTATCATTTTTGTGCTTGTCTTCTCTCTTATATATGTAGGTTTTATACATCTGACCTTGTAGGGATGAAGCGGAATCAAGGTGTTGTCGTGGTGCTCGACGAGAAAACACTCATTACGGCGCAGTATGCTACTGGTGACGGCAATGACGCGGCGTGTGACGGCTGTGGTGATAATAGCATGGCTGTCTCTGCACCACAAGGGGATGGGGTGTTGGTCCCTAGTTTTCTCCTCCTCGGCAAGCTGAAGGCCACCATTAATGAGGTGGTGACGGCGTTGCAGGCACCGTCTAATTCGTACGACGTCGATAGTTTCATTGCTGTGGTGGAGGAGTGTCTTAGGGAGCTGAAGACGGTTAAAGTTGAGCGTCGTATCGAGCTGCGCAGAGCGAACATGACTCTGAAGGGTGCGACTGCCGCGTCACCGTTTGCGCGGGATACAAGCTCTCCAATCAACAAGGATGGAGCAGATGATGGCGGCACGGTCGAGCACCCGTCCACACCAAAAGGAAGCCTAACGCAGCGCAGCTACAAGGCTGCACTACTCAAGCAAAAGAAGGCTTCACCAAAGCGGTTGCTCGTCCCCGCTAGCAGCGTTCCAGGGTCTGCGTCAAAAGTGGACACGGGGGCCCGCGACCACGTGGAGGAATCGCGTCGCACTTCTGCACTTCGCGCTGAGGAGCGACAGCGGCAGGCTGAGGAGCGACGACTGGGCCACTTGCAGGGAATTAAGATGCGTGGTGAGGCAGCGGATGCACGGACACAACGGGCGAAGGCGCGGCGAGAGGAGGCACACCATCGCACCGTCACCGATACACGCGACAAACAAGAGGGTGGGGTGCGTAGGGCAGAGGAGGCACGTCAGCAGACGCGCGAGAGGGCACAGCGGGCGCACTCACGTGTCGAGGAGGTCCGCCTCACCAATGAACTGAGGCATCAAACGAAGGCTATTCTTATTGACAAGAAAATGTCTGACGCCGAGTATAATCAGGAACAACTGCGCGAAGAGAGGCAGAAGGCAGCTGCTGAACGCCAAGAGGCGGTATTGGCGGCTGCAGAGCGGCGCCGAAACCTGAGCCAAGAGCGTGCAGAGCGACGACAGCAGCGCGAGCAGCAGCGGCAGGAGAGCCTGCGCCGCGTCGAAGAGCAGAAGCGGGTGGAGTTGGAGGTAAAGCAGCAGAGGGCGGAGGTGTGGGAGAAGAAGGTACATCAGCATCACAAGGACACCACAGCCGAGGCGGAGGCTCTCACACGTAAGACGGAGGAGAAGCTGCAACAAAGCGAGCGCTTCCGTGAGGAGCAGCGTGAGAAGCTGCAACAGCGGAGGATGGCACTGGAGCAGAAACAACGCGAAGCGCGGGAGCGGCGCGTGAGAGAGGGCAGCGAAACGAAACCCAGTTTGTGGCAGTGGTTGCCCCCACTCTCGGTAGCAGAGGAGGAGCAGGCGTCGCAGCGCGTCACGAAGCTCGCTGCGACGGCGGCGCGGCAGGGAGCAGCGTTCGCTGACAACTATCAGAAGGAGTGTCTCTCGTCGACCAGGGATCTTAACCGTAGCAAACTACGCGCCGCCTTCAGCCGCCTCTCTGCTGCGGTCTCCAGCACTTCGCTCTCCCAGTGCCGGCAGCCCCTTCATGATATCACTAGCTGCGCCATGGCCGAGGACGATCATCAGTTTGTTCGCTACTTCAACATGTTCGACATCATTGTTCGCCTCATTGGTGAAGTACGCCGGGCGCAGGAGCACAGTACTGTCCGCCAAGCTGCAGAGTGGCTCCAGAGTTTGTTCACGGACCCGGTGGAGGGGAAGGAGCACGTTGTGTACTTTGTTCGTAGCGGCAACATAGTGCCACTTGCCATCACCACCCGAGAGGAGGCGCGGTCGCAGCGTCAGGGTGATAGCGGTGTGCTATGCTGCCTCCTGTCTATTATTGGCGTGTGTCTCGAGCGGATATGTAACGAGGCGTCGGGTGCTGTGAAGCTGGCTGCTGTGCGGGATCAGGTGCTGAGCGATATGGAGGCGGTGGGACTGGAGAGGGTGTGCTTAGCCGTCATTACGGCCTGCGCAAGCGACAGCGACCTCGAGCTGACGTACGGTGCTCTCTGCATTATCAACGCACAGCTTACTGTATTCACGCGCCGCAAAGGGGATGTGCGCTTCCCGTGGTTCCAACATGTGGCGATCGCACTCTTCACATTGCTGCAGAACACACTAACCCCGGAGGGCGTTCCACTGCAGGAGGGGGCACGGCAGCTGAGCTACGCGCGGGTGACTATACTGTTCTCAGTGTTTCGCACACTCAACATGCTGGCTCGCTGGCAGCTCGCCTCCCTCCAGGAACTACTGCACGACGCTGGTGGCGGTAGCGGGAGCAATAACAGCACCTTTCCAGTAGCTACGCTTTCTAGCAGTGTTAGCGGCGCAACTCCCGGGACTGCTCTGCCAAGCAGGGAAGATGCCGCGACCAATGGTGCACTCACCTCCAACCAGCTAAGTCGGATGGAGCTCTTTCACGTCCTCAACGGGTTCTTCATGTACATTAACGGCCACAACGACGATCTGGAGGCCATACCGGTGAGCTCCGTCATCGATGAGAGCACTGAGGGGGCATCCAACTCGTCGTTCACTGATGCCCTCCGGTTTGGGGTCACTCTGGCCGGACTCCCAATATTCCCTTACGCGCGAGGCGGCGGCAATGAGCCGAACTGCGTGCCAGCACTCGGTAACGACTACCACCTCCGCGCTGCACTGCACGAGTGCATCTTACTAGTGGGCTACTTGTGCCTTGATGACCACACACTGCAGGAAATGCTCTCCTGGGGGAAGGACAAGACACTGCTGGGCAACATGCTCAGCGTACTTCCAATCCAGTACTTCACCAACGCGCGACACATTTTCTTCCCCACTGTACTTGCTGCTGTGTGCCACAGTGCGCGGAACATGCGAATTGTGCATGATGAGATGGAGCTTGGGCAGTTGAATGCATTTATCAAGGACGAGTACGAGTCGCTGAGCAAGAAGGCCAAGGCGTACGCGCAGGAGCACTACAAGGAGTTGAACGCCTTCCGTCTGGCCAACGACCCACGTCACTTTCTCATCCAGAGCACAAGGGGTAAATCGTGGGCGGAGATGAATGATGACGACATGATGCAGCCGCCAACACCTCGCTCGATTCACAGTATGAGCTCAACACCCGCAATAGAGAAGGATCGCCTCTGTAAAGGACTGCGCGTGACTGGTCTGTCCGCTGTGAACTTATTTCGCATAGAACGGCGTTTGCCAATCGCATACTGGCCCGGTGTCATGGAGGAGCTTGATAATATGTTAAAGACAAAAAAGTAAGTGACTGCACTGACACACATAGAGTCTGGATGGCGATTATCGTGCTGATGGGAAGGTGGGTGAGTATGGTGGCGCTATTGCACGTATGAAGCGTGATAATGCGTGACATATATATATATATATATATATATAATGTTTGCTTGCGTATGTGTGTGCACTCACGCTGCATCCCCTTCTCCTCTTTGCTTGCATACGACCGCACCTGCCGGATGTGTGTGTGTGTGTAGTGACAGCTACTTCTAAATAGATAGTTTTCGAATTATGTCAAAACAACGACGATGGTAAAATATGTGTCAATAAAGTATCGTAGGGGGCACCCCCCCCTTTCCTCCTCCTTTTTCATTCCTCTCCATTTGACTGCCATCATACGTTCGCTCAGCGTGAACCATTCTATAGAATCAGCGCTTTCTCGCACGCTGACGTCTGCCACGGCGCATCGTACGAAGATATGCGAATTATTTCCCTGACGGCATAGCTGGATTTATCGTTGGGAGGAACAGTTGTGAAAGCACCTGCTGCATCACCGTCGATACTTTATGCACCCCCTCCCGTTGCTCTCTTTACGAAGCTATCCCATAGGTTTGTGTGTGTGTGTGTGTGTCTCGGGCTTTTAGTGTACGCGTACTCATCGTCCTACCAGGTATATATATTTATTGGGCACCTAGATTTCATATCTCCTTAAAGTACATTAAGGGCAACTGAAGCAGTGAGGACTCCCGTTTCCCACCTTGTTTGCTTGGGAGTGTGTAGTGGCGTGCATGGGTGCGGGTGCGACACATAGCAACAACCACAGCGGAAGGTTCCCACCGTCTGGTATCTGTAGGTAAGAGAGCACTTCTCGAGTCCCTGTAGACCGCTTGCACAATGAGCAGCAGCAGCAGCAGCAGCACGGGAGGGAAGCCTCTTGCTGAACCGCGCCCCATCTTCCGGGGGCGGTTCGTTCTGACCCACTTGCTGGGCAAAGGCGGCTTCGGCGAAGTATACGTGGGTGTGCAAACCTCCAACAAGGAGGTGGTTGCCGTGAAGATGGAACTGAACAATGGCAAGTCGTCGTTTCTTTTTCACGAGGCTCGAGTGATGAAGGATATCCAGAAATGCAAGACGCAAGATGGCATCGCCGGCATCGCCACGCTCAAGTACTTTGGGCAGGAGATGGATTACCGCGTGCTGATTATGACGCTGCATGGCAACTCCATCCAGGACTTTCACGAGGACCTTGGGCGCTTCTCACTGCAGACCACCATCGCACTCGCTGACCAGATGCTGTCCCGCTTAGAGTACATTCATAGCGTTGGCTACATCCACCGGGATCTCAAGGCTGAAAACTTCGTGGTTGGCCGCAACGGAAACTCGCGGCGCGTTTTTATGATTGACTTTGGACTGAGCTCGCGCTACATCACCTCCAAAGGAACTCATCGGGATCCTCAGACTGGGAAAGCCTTCCTGGGGACCTCCCGCTTCGCCTCACTGCGCACACACCAAGGCATCTCCCAGAGCCGCCGTGACGACTTGGAGCAGCTTTTATACCTAATGGTCTACATGTACCGCGGCCGCCTGCCCTGGTCTGGCCTGAACATAAAGGAACATGACGTGAAGCAGCGCAGGATTGGTCAGCTAAAGGCTGAGATGTCGCCAGCGCGTATCTGCGCCAAGTGCCCACGCCAGTTTGAGGATCTTCTGTACTATGCCCAGCACCTCGAGTTTGCGGAGGAGCCTCAGTACGCTATGTGTCGCGCGCTGATGCGCTCTGTTGTGGATGGGGAGGCCTCATCATCATCGGGCTCTAAATTCGACTGCCCCTTTGATTGGGAGATGACACCCGCAAACAGTGCGACGCAGCGGCTGACCAATGAGGATGCTCCATTCCTCGCCGCGAACAACGACATGGGTGAGCGCAAGGGCCGAGGCATTGCTGGCGGAATCCCAAATCCGCTCTCCAGCACTGCACGGGGCAACGGGATGCTCTCAAATGAGGAGCGCTCGTATCATGAGATTGTCAGCATAGATGATCAGTAAGGAGCTTGCCAGCAGTCGCACTACCTTCTTTCATCTTCTCTCATACGTGGATCTCCTCGCCACGGCGCCCTTCCATCTGCTCTTTGTGGCTTCCTGATTTTGTCGTTCTTGTATATATGCACATCGAGCTTCCTATTCCTTTCCTATTCTGCCTTATTGTATTTGCATAAAGGCGGAGAAGAGCAGCGGGCAAGATGTACGCTGGCATCTCTCCCCTGTCGTGAATCGCATAGTATTGGCTCATGGCATGCTCTATGATGTAGTTATTCTCACTTAAACTGTATTTACATACCTGCACTCCTCCTCCCCTTGTTTGCTCAGGCGCATGTATGTTCTGAGGGACTCACAAAGCCACGACGCTCCTTAATTACCTTTTCTTTCCGATCCACTTCACGGAGTGAGAAATACATACGATCTTCAGTGAAATCTGGCGCTGCTGTTGTGGCAGCTGTCACTCATCTCCGCTTACATGAGCGAAGAGGGGTACGCCCCAGTCTTGCGCATGTGTGTACATATACATAAGAATGCACCTCTACGATATGTGGTTCACTAGCACATGCACAGACGCTTTTTGCCCATCAGCTCTCTTTCTCTTGAATGGCTCATCGGAGCCACGTCCTTATGCTTTATTTTCCCGTTTTTCAGCTATGCTCTCCTTCTTCAATTGCTTTATACTATTATTGCTAACTATTTCTTCTCTCCGCAAAAAAAAAAACAAGTCGCCGCTGTAGTTCTTTTTGTTTTTAATCGCGCACGGATTCTTCTGTACTGTCCGGGTATCGGTGGCCAGAAGATTTGAATGCATGAAGTGTGCTCCTGGAATTGCTTACTCCGTACTGATCTAAAAATAATATGTTGTCGCGTCACAGCGTACATCTTCTGCACGAAAAAATATATATACATACGCGCATGGGTAACTCTAGCAGTTCATGTAGCTTCTTCATCATATCCCCCCCCCCGTATACTGCTCACTGGACAACAACAGTACTCCGGTCTCTGTAATGCAGATAGATAATCTCCACCTTTTTAAGTTCAACTCGTCTGCGTGGGTATGAGGATTCTGTACGAGCGCTTCTTTGCGATGCTATTGCAAAACACCGCCACTGACAGCGGCACCTGCAACAATAAAATAAACACGAGAAAAACAAGTTGCTGTGCTGTGTTCCTTCTATCACGATACGAAAGAATGGAAACTATGTTCGTATGACAGCAGATATGTTCTTTCTTTTTGGGGGTTATTATACAACTAAGCAATATGGATCACGCTGCTCCTGCTCTAGGCCATATCGGCGCAAACCGCTCAGCCATCGTGAAGGCACAGCGCCCGCGCGCCAGCTGCCGCCTGTTGGAGTGCCAAACTTGCAGTCACGCACCACGTTTTTTTTTTCCCTTCATAACCGGGTTTTGCTTCCGCTATTTACACTCACACACGTACGTATTTTTCAATGGGAAGAGAACAACAGTAATAACAACACATATCGGTAGCATTGGTCTCCGGCTTACGTGCGTACACACACACACACACACATACACATATATAGTCGCTTTCTCTCTCTTCCTTAGACTGAAATGTTCCGCCGTAACTTCACGAGGCTGGGTCACCAGTTCATCAAGGAGCCTATGGGGCACGAGGAGAACACCTTCGTCCGCGGGAACCGCACGCGTCACAACGCCATCGTCCACGTTTACGGGTTAGCTGCCTTCTGTGCTGCTGGATGCATCGGGGCGCTGTATTCTTTCGTGTACCATCAGCGCCATGTGTACACTGCTATCGGCTCTGACGGAAAGATGATCAAGTCAAAGTGCCCAACAAAGTGGTGGAACTTTTAGCAATCTCATGGAAGGGTGAACTATCGATGCGCGCGCACGCACACACACACACACACACACAGATATGCGCTGCTGCGGCGGAGTGCGGACGCGCGCTTGTTCTAGCTGCCCTGGTCACTCGCTGATCACACGATAGGAACCGGATATATTTTTATAGCTTTACGTTGGAGCTGTTCGTTTTTTTTTATTCTTCTTTATCTCTTACGCTTCACGTAAGATCTGGGGTAAAGTGATGGATGTGAAGAGGGAGCGATCAGACGGTGCTTTGGCTAGGCAACATCGCTAACAGCGTATGTCTTTCCTGGCGGATTGTGCAATTTGGCATCGGTGCTCGAGGGATGCTAGATTGCACACGCGCGACGGGGAATGTAGTCATACCTCAGTGGCCAATCTACACGTTTCACCCCAGTAGCAACCTGGTCGTCCTTTCTTTTGTAGTAGTAGTGGATGCGAGCGTTCATACGTCTTACTGACATTGTTTTACCTTGAATGCTAAACTGTTATGTGGCTTCGAAGCGACATCGCGACCTCTCGCACGCATTTCTGAAGTTTTGCGCATTATCACAAGGCGTTGTGTTTGTCTTGTATGATATTTTTTTTTGCTCAGGAAATGTATGTTACAATCAGTTATGTTTCTCGTTTGCCTCCTTTTTTTTTCTCTCTGCTGTGTGCTCTGTCGTGCCCTCCATGAATTTGTACCTCAGATCTCCCCGCCAGAGGGCCAGCCACTTTTTCCCTCTACTGCGGATACAAGCACAGCAGCAACCGCACGTAGTTTCGTACACAAGAGGAAATCGTAGAGAAAGTGTGTGAAAGAGCACTTTGCATAGGAGGTGTTCGAGGAGGGCGTGATAATGGCGCAACCCCGCGTGAATAATAGAGCTGCATCAAAACCGCGCAAGGCCAACCGAGGCAGTGTGGTGCGTAATCGGCAGCCCTCCTTGCGAGACGTGTACCTGAAATCCTGTGTGGAGGCTGGCATTCACCCCAACAGTGGGGTGCTCAAGCAACTCCCAGATAAAGCGGGGGCTGCACTCGGTGACGAGGTGCTGGACGTGGGCCGCAACTACATTGGCGACAAGGGCATTGTGCCACTGATGGCGGTGCTTGACCGAGCACTGGATGTGCGGGGGCTCATTGTCAGTGAGAACGGACTGCGCAACAAGGGCGTGCAGGCACTGTGTGCGAGCGCGGCAAGGCACCCCTGTCTAGAGTACATCGACCTTTCAGACAATTACGTGAGCGAAGGCGCGGCGACTAGCCTCGAGAAGCTGCTCCTCGCGAATCATCGTATTGGTGAAATTGTGATTGAAAATACAAAGATTGATGTGGAGTGGCGGGTGAAACTCCGAGACCTGATGGAGTCCAATCGTGGCCGTCACGGTACCGAAGGCCCTACCACCGAAATACATTAGTGGCATGGCTGGACCAGCGACCGGAGGGTTTCTTTTTTTTTTAACACTCAAACAACTCTATCCACATATGCGATGTGACGAACTATTTTTTTATTATTGGCTATGTATATTACTTGCCTGGCGTGTACGAGAAAAAAGACACATTTGTGGCGCCAGTGCGCTGAAACGATTGGGTGTACAACTTTTTTGTCTTTGTGTGCTTTATTTACTTTATTATTTTTTTTTTTGGTATTACCTTTGCAAAACTCCTGTTATTGGATTATTTATTGTGAGGAGGGCACCACTCACAGGTTCAACGCGCTACCTCCCTTTGATGGTCATAGGCTCCCGCAGGGTTTGTCACTTCACTTGCTGTGCGACCGGACGTGTGGGATCTTCTATCAGCATGCTGTGTAAGGTTTCTTTCTTTAGGCTGTTTTTTTTTTGTGTGTGTTACTGATACTATTGACCACACGCATGCACGCACGAATAACATGATTTGCTACCATCTTCGCGACCCGTTAGAAAATAATAGTATGTACTGAGGTGCTGTTGGACATCCAATGTACTTCTCCAGCTCTCCCTCATCTTTCCTCTTTGCTGTCATCTCTCTTTCATTGATTCATTTCCTCCCCTACCCTCTTTTTGCGGTTTATAAATACCTATTCACACACATATGGTGTTGCGATTGTTGCTGCACCTAGTAAGGAGGTACGTGCGGGAGGACGGTATGTCGGTAACACCGAAGATACTGCGCCTGGAGAAGCTCATCTCGGCGGCGCACAGCAGCGTGTTCGACTACTTGCTGAAAGTGAATGAGGAGAGCGGGCTGCGGACAGAGTTGCGTGTGGCAGGCGGGTGGGTGCGCGACGCTCTGCTGGACCGTCACTCGAATGACATCGACATCGCAATTGGTAGCAGCAATGACGCGTCCGTGTCCGGCGAGCAGTTCGCACGGGCGGTAGCAGCGCTCCAGGAGAGGAATGGCGATCGTGCCCGTACGGTCTCTGTAATCCGCGCCAATCCAGCGCTGTCGAAACACATTGAGACGGCAACGGTGTGTGTCCAGGACATCCCTGTGGAGTTCTGCGCTCTGCGTACGGATATGTACACAATGGACTCGCGCATCCCTCAGGTGCGCAGCGCGACCCCGTATGAGGACGCTCTCCGCCGTGATTTCACGATCAATGCCCTATTCTACAATTTGCACACTCGCTGCATTGAGGATTACACGACGGGATTAGCAGACCTTGAGAGCCGTGTGATACGCTGTCCGCTCGACCCGCGCCAAACCTTTAGTGACGACCCGCTTCGGCTTCTGCGCGGGGTACGATTTGTTGGGCAGCTTGGGAACCTCAACTTCTCTCTCGATACTACCATCACCGATTGCGTGGACGACCAGCTACTCTGTGTTCTGCAGCGCAAGGTGTCACGGGAGAGGGTTGGCAAAGAAGTCGTCAAGATGACAACCTGCGAGGAGCCACAGAAGTGCATTGATATTCTTTTCTCCACGAGTCTTCTACAGTCGATAATTCTTGTAGAGGTGCACATGAAATCGATTCCAGGTCGTAAGCAAGCCTCCGCTGAGGTTGACCGCGTCGAGAGGCTTGTTGATAGCTCCCCCGATCATGGCAACGCACTAAAGCAGTTGCAGATGTTGAATAGCTGCGTGACACCCCAACTCGGCGCTATGATAGGGCCAGATGATGACGCAAGGCTGGCCGGAGTGCTGTTCGAGTTGGTGATTCCTTTTTTCAGAGGTGTTGCTGCACCGGCGGTGGAACCTAGACTTCATGCCCTCTGCATTAATGGACTGAAGCTTTCCATGGCCACCTTTCAAACAGTGCGGCGCATGGTCGATTGCTACAATGCCTTGCTCCGACAGCAAGTGACAGTTGCTGAATGTGCTGCTGGTGCGCTCGGGGACGAAACGAAGATGAAGGTGTTCACCGCACTGGAGGTGATGAATGACTCCCATGTGTTCGCATCAGCGTTTCAGGTGGTTCTGCTGACGTACGTAGCCCTGGAAGGCGCCACGGGCGCCACTGATTCTGACGAGGTTGGGCGGCAGTTCTCATGTGTCTGGGCGACTATGAGTAGATACCCGGAGCTACTCTATGCGTACATTCTGCAGCTGCCTGTGAAGGGAAATGAGCTCCGTAGTGAAGCTGCCATCCCTGCGAAGGAGATCGGCTCTGTACTGTTGGATATCCGGCGCGCGCTGGTACTGAATCCACAGCTAACACGTGATGACATCATGGCGTGGCTCAAGCAGAGGGGGGCCTAGTGTGTGCATCTGTTTTTTTGTGGGGAGGGGGGGAGAGAGAGAAGTCCCTTAGTTTCCGTTTATTCCCCCTTTATGACATTGTGGCGGTGGTGTTTGGCGACACGCTTGTTCCTGGTTTGGGCTCGTTATAACTTTGCTGGCAATTCAGCGTGCCTTCTCTCTCTTAGCAAAGCGAACAACGAGGACAACTGCAGATAGTATGTGGTGACGAATGTACATCACTGTAGCCATAATAACGGCAAGTGATGAAAATGCGAGTGGGCAATGTGGGTGAGAGGGATGGCAGAGGAAATGAGATGTGATGTTTCTCAGCTGGTGGGGGTGTTACGCCATTGCGAGAGTCGACGCACTTTTTTCCTCATGTATTTCCAAGTGAAGCGTTCTTTTTGCTCATGATGGTGTTTGCAATGTGCCCTTTTCTCTGCCCCCTCCCCTCCTTGCCCACCGCACTGGGCCCACCTTCAATGTCTATTGTCCTACCATCTTTTTTTTCTCCACTTAAGCAGGTGCACACATATAGATTGATAGATACATCACTTGTTCTTCTCCTTGCACCCATCCTCTTTCTCTTTGGAAAGGAAGCCCCACAGGCAAATAGAGGTGCCGCTTGGCGTGCTGCTCAGCGGGATAGAGCCAAGTGCCTCTAAACCTCTGCTACGCCCTCCCGCAACCGTCATACACACTCACAATACACACATACACGCGCACACAAAGCGTGTAGGGAGAGGAAGCAGCTTTTGCTTCTGACTTCGCCACTGCGTGGAAGAGGGCGAGTGCACCATAGTCACAATACTCTCACCAGTACTCCTCCTCCATGAACTTCGCCCAGCTTCAAGCACTTCGCACATTCTTGTGGCGGCCGGGGAAGACGGCGATAACCACCCCAATCGTAGTGCTCGACGCAGACGCTACTGAGCGAGGGCGTGGGGGCGCCCTCACAGTCCAGTGCCTGCGCAACGACAAGCGGAGGCTCGTTGTATGGACGCCCACGAAAGGCTGCGAGTCCTTTAAGAAGGCACCTGACCGGGGCACCACCAACGTGCTGTACGCTGCTCACGATGGTGCCCATGCCACAGGTGTGTTCTTTTTACACGACGGCGGCCGCAAGCTGGGCTTCGCCCTCGTGTCGTTTGATTCGAAGGATCCAACGCGCGTGGCTGGGAAGCCGCTTGACTGCTCCGCGGAGGTTTCGTCATTGATTACCTCCACGCATCCTCACGTGGGTCGAAAGGTAAAACCAGAGAGCACTGATACCTGTTTTTCTGTGCACGACGCTCAGCTTTGTCGCTGTACAGGCGCCGGCCACGTTGTGGTAGCAGTGATCTCTTCGCGGACTGGCGAAGCGTATGTGGTGACGGGGCTGATTGAGCGGAGGCACTGGCGCAAGTGGGATATTGATGCCGGCGTGGCGGTGCGGTCGCGCGTTGCGTTGTCGAGCGCTGGGCTTCAAGCAACGCTTGTGTGGTGCGGGGTATCTGCGCCGGCTGAGACGCGTGGCACTCCCACGAGCCACTCATTTTCCGAAGCCCTGTCCACGTTTTTGTGTGTTCCAGCGACGGAGGCACTCGGGACCGACAACAACCCTGCATCTGCGCCACAGTGTGTGGTGGTGCGTCGGCAGTACTTCAGTACGCTGGAGGGCGAGGCGGCGACGTCGGTCGCCCCAGTTCGCTGCTATCAGAGCTACTGCTTCCCACCGTACACTGCTTCACCAACACAGTGCATGGTGCTTGCTGAGAAATCGTATGCCTCGGAGCCCCTTCTCACACTCCTTGTTTGCGCTGGGGGAGGAAGTTACGTTGTGTATCTGCAACCTGGCGCGGATGAGACGCAGAACAAGATATCAGCAGAGTGCTCCGCGTTAGGTGTGTCTGTGGCTCTCCCTGCTTCTGTGGCAAATGTGCGGATTGCCTCCAAGTTGCCCCCATCCTTTCTTCAGGGGACTTTATTGACGATGATCCTCTCGCAGGACATGCGTCTATTTGCATGCGAAGTTGGGCAGCCTGGCGCTTTTCAAGTGCGGGCCTCCCCTGATGGATCCTGCGTGGTGCCGTTACCTGCACTACCCGCACAACGTCACGGTCGTGGCGCGAGTAAACACCCACTTGCTCCACTGATTGTGCCGATCGGAGAGGGGAAATTACTCTGTACGAATGGCATCGCGGCTGTGGCGTATGCAGTGACCGAAGTGAGGCGTGTGCTGCCGGCTCCTGGGCCACTTCCGGTGGTGACACGGCCTGCAGTGGTCACTGCTGCTGCGACCACAGGGGATACAAGCAGCACTCCAGTCCCTCCCCCGCTTGTGGAGCAGCAGCGCGCGCTGGCAAGCCATGGCGAGAGGAAGCTCCCTGATGTGGAGTTGAAGGAGATCGCTTCCGCTCTGGAGTCCGCCAGCACTGTTCAGCGCGGCGTGCTGCTTGCGCAGTGCCTGCACGATAAAGCACTGAAAAATGCCGCTCCGAGTACGAAGGACGAGTGGCTGGACTGGTGGACTCGCACGGCAGTGCTGCAGCGCGCGCTCGCGGACCGGTGCAACGACGGCAGTGTTGTCTACACTGATCAGTTCTTCCTTCAGCTTGCGCAGCGATACGCTGACGTGCACTTGGCGCATACGAGCGATGTCAGCGGCGGCGGCGGCGCTGATGGCCAACACGCGGCGATGCAGGAGGCGTTGCGTGGGGCCGTCTCTGATGAACTACAGCGCGCACTGGCGAGCCCAGAGACGCAGGGTGAGACGCCACTTAGTATCACAGAGTTTGTGCTGGACGGGCTTGCCAACAGAGCGGCACTGCTGCCTCTAGCAGAAGAGGTCGCCAGGCGCAGCCTCGTGACGTCCACTCTCGCAAACGGTGCATGCGCTGTGCGGGCCCACGAGGGACAGGGGGCGTGTGCGCATGTCATGGGAGCGGCGCTCCTGGCGTCCTGCGTGGACGTCCCACTGTATGTCACCAGGGCGGGCCGCTTGCTTGGCTGGGGCCTTCTCCCCCCTGTAGCTCTCTCAGCTGAGCGAAACGACTGCGTCTGTGTGACTGTGCCAGTGCAGGCATTTGCGAGCCAGCGGGAATTTGACACTGCACTCGTGCTGGCTGCTGAGCTGCTGGCCATTGTGGCACCATCGGAGTCCTTCTCACCAGCAGCAGCTCTCATCGCCCTCGCCGTTGGGCAGCGAATGCACTGCTTAGTGGCGCTGTTGCAACTCTTCGCCCCCATCCTCCACGAATCCGCGGCGGCACACAGATCCCCGGCAGGAAGCGCTGCGCTACTGCGGGAGTGTGTCGCAGTGCTTGACGCACCGTACGATGTGGAGGTTCGTCGCGTCCTGGCAGCCTGTGGGTCCACTGACGTGACGAGCGCACTGTGCTACATAATGGGCTCAGGCGGGGTCCGGCTGAGTGTTCCAGTCTTCCATGCGATTCATCGCGCGTGCGGACTGGAGGACGTGGCGACGGTTGGGGTGGTTGCACTGCTCTTCAGAGGGACGGAGCGAGTGGTGGCGGCGCACAATAATTACGCAGCCACCATTATGGCGTATCTGCTTGGCGACTGCAAATCGTGTCATGACGGCGAGGCCGAGGATGGGGAGGTGCTGATGCTGGGTGAGGACACCGCGGCAGTACGTACGTGCAGGCGGCGGCTTGTGGTCGCGCACGCGAGGGCGCAGAAAGTGCTGGCGCAGGTGCACGCGTTGCTCCCCTACAGTGCGTCGGACGTTGCACGGAGTTACGTAGATTCCATTGCGTCGTCCAGGGACGCCGTCACACAGGCTTCCGTTGCTGGTGGCACGGCACTCTCAAGAACGCTGGTGATGTGCTATAGAATTCTAGCGCTCTCGCGGTACTGCCAATGCGTGGAGCAGCAGCTGGTGGCCCCCATCAGCACGGATGAGGTCCTCCACGATGGCGCGGGGCCGTCACCGCTGCTCACGTCGTGTCTCTCTGGTCTGCAGGCCTGCTTCTCGCTGAGGGGCAGCGCGGTGCCAGTGGAGTGGCTGCAAGCAAAACTGGTATGCTTGCTGCATTTGGCGGCGACGGGTGTGTGCGTAGCGCGACCGGAGTGGGCGATCTTCTATAGCGCAGTAATGGAACTGTCGGGTGTGGCTGATGCTGCTTCGATGGCCTCCCTCAAGCGCGTGGCGTGTGGTGTGCTGGAGGCACTCCACGCGGCTAGGGGTCGCATCGGGCGGGAAGACCGTGACGACGCTGCCTATGCGCGAGCGCAGCAGTGGAGAGCGAAGGCGGAGGCACTGGCACACGCCTGGAAGAGCAACGTCAAAGAAGCGCAGGAGTGCGTCTACATATTTTCCCACGAGCGCGATCCGACGGTGCCGACGTGGACGCAGTCCCATGCGTTACGTGAGCGGCAGTACTTGATCACGACAAATTGGCACTCCCGTGTGTGGTCTGTGGAGCGGCAGCCAGCGGTTCTCGAGGACATCAGCTGTGGGCTGAGCGACGAGGTGGTCGTACAGGCTGGTGAGGATGACACCCTGGCGCTCACGGAGGATGAGGAGAGAGGACCGCAGTCCACCATTCTGCAAAAGGCCTTGTTTGAGCACATCTGTGCGCTCGTGCCACCGCTCCGTATGTATGCCATCAGCACCGATGAACACAAGTCACCCATCCGCACTACTGCACCGATGGCGGCAACTCCTGCGCCAGCAGAACCCGGTGTCGTAATGTCTATGCCCGCTGTACCTGCCACTGATGCCGCTACACGAGATGAGAGTGCATTGCCCACCCGTGCGGCCAAAGACCCCGATGCCACCGCGGAAACGGCAGTGGAGGATGTGAGCGCGAAGGCAACACCCACGCGTCAGCAGCAGCCCCCCGCACGAGCACGAGCAGCTGCCGCCTACACGGAGGCGAGCGTGGCGTGGTGGAAGGACGTGCCGGCTGTTGGCGCGGGCCTTCGTCAGGAGAAGGCTACACTCGACCGGGCTGAGTCGGTGGTGACAGACTCTGCCACGTCGTACACGACTGGGACCAGCACCTACGCGGACCCACTCAAGGGGGTCCCCCTGGACATCCGCAGGACACACACGAGCGAGGAAGATCACGAGATGCCCAGGCGATGCCGTGAGCACTTTAAGAGGCGTGAGCGCGGCACTGACAAGCCAAGGCATTGTCGGCGCTGCCGCTGCCACAGCAGGCAGCAGCCATCGCCGCTGCGGTCCGGCCCATACTCCCTCAGGTCGCCTGGCCTTCCGTCTGTAACTAATCGCTCGTGTGCCTCGCGGGTTGAGCTGCTCCAGTTCGACAATGTGCTGCGTCCACCGCCGGAGCCCAATAGCGCTGCCCGGCGCGCTAGCCCCATATCTCCACCTCACCATGAGCCCCCGCGGCACTCGCAGTCGGCGCGGGCTTGTATTCGGTCACCTGCCAAGGAAGCGGCCAGCGTTGTGTGTCACCGTGTCGGAGCTGAGGATACCAATCGAGAGGTCCCACTACTGCTGACGCTGAGGAAGGGCGCGGGGGCGAGCCATGGGGTCAGCAACAAACCGCATGTGCGTCTCTATGGCCCTGCAGCGGAGCACACGCTGCGGGCTACCCCGCTTACTTCAACGCCGACAGCCGCGGGGCTCCTGGCTGGCACCGAATCGCACGGGCACTCTCAACGTGCCCTCCTCGGCACCGCCAGCGCCAGATTGTCCCCGCGTCTGTTGGATCCCCCGCTACTGCCAGCCAGTGCGGTGCTCACCACCCCTCCGCCACTGCTTCACCTGCGCAGTCACTCACCCGGCTCTGCCGCCGAGATACAGTATATGCCACCACCACCACAGCCGTTAGTGCCAACGTCTCACACGCAGTCACTGCCGCCAGCACCTCCGCAGCAAAACGTGTGGCAGCCGTACATTAGCAACGCCAACCCCTCCCACTCCCCCACTGTCCCTGAAAATCAGTCGGCTTTCTCTGCACCACCATACAACACATTCGTCCCAACTACAGAATCCGCTGCGTATGCACAGGTACCACGCGCTCCGGTCGGCTCCACACCACCCCCTGCTGCTCCGGCAGTGCCGCACCCCACCACCAGTCCGACTGCGACGACGATGACGTCGTTAGCAGCGGGGATGGGTGTCACCAGTAGCAGCGGGGCCCAGCAGTACCCTTCGGTGGCGCCGCTACAGCCCCTCGCCCCGACGAGCGAAGTGCTGTCACAGTCCCACCAGTTACCCACGCCGGTGCCGCCACCCACTGAGCAGCAGATACTCAACCCTGGCGAGCTTGCCGACTTCCGCCGCTACACGAATGAACTGCTCATTGCTACTACCACTACCAGTGGCGCGGGAGGACATCCACCACGCCAGCCGCTTTTCCCTGTTCCAACCCCACAGCCACGCTTCAGCGGGGCCTACGCCGGCTCTTCTTCGGCAGTGTTGACAGCAAACCCGCAACTCCCGGCAGAAGATTCCTCCACTGCCATTTTTCCCACCACCACGGGATCCCCCTCCCCGCACCCCCAACCGTCCGTCCCAGCAGCATCCGCCGCCACCGATAGCCAAGACGAGTTTATTCGGAGAGCGGAGGCGTTGCTCGCCTCACAGGCGGCGGAGAACCGAAGTATGTACCAGCGCGTTGCCGACCTACTGCGCGCTGGAGGGGTGGGGTCGCAGGGTCTTTGTGCTGCCGATCAGGCGAATGTATTGCGGGATTCCATCAAGCAGAAGAATGAGCTCCTGCACATGAACCAGACGCTACTGGAACTGCAGCTGCAGGCGGCGCGGGTTGGCGGCGAGCCAAACCTGTATCAGCCCATCGCCCCCTTGTTATCCGCACCCTCCCTCTCCCACACACGGGGAGTTGCGGCGAGCACAAACACGGCAGCACCCGAGCCTCTGGTCACTGCGATGAGCGCCACCCAAACCCAATGGGACATGGCGGATGCCTCCACGAACACAGGCACGACACCACATGTGCGGGAGCCCACTGTTGCTGACCCCTTGGCTGCGCGCAGCGTGGAGAGCACGATGACTGACCTCCGCCACCTCAACACAGAGCTGGCAGGCATGAACGCATCGGCAGAGGCGATGGGAAGGGCAATCGAAGAGACGAGGGGAGTCATCCGGCGCTACGAGGCCCAGACGAAGCTGGAGCACGCCACCCACGAGAACGCTGCAGCACTCGCCGCAGTGCAGCAGCGCACAGAGGCAGCAGAGCGGTGGCTGGCGACATTGCTGTCCACCACACCGGCGCGCCGCGATGGACCAGTGGGCGTCTTGGAGGAGATCTCGCGGCCACCGCAGCCCGTTGAAACCCGAGTGAGCCCGCAGACCGGCGGGGGCCAGTGGCGAGGGCAGGTGCAGTTCACTACTGCTGCACCTGAGTCAGCGGGTGGTGCGACTGTGCCGCCAGGGCGGCAGTGGACACCAACACCGCCACCCACTGCGCCAGACCAGCAGCAGGCAGTCGCCGCAGGAGAGCAGGCGAGATCACCGCTCTGCTTCACCAGCGTGAGCCTCGTCAAGACACCGCCCGAGGATGTCAAGCGCACGCGTGAGCAGTCCGCCAGCGTGACGACGACTGCCGCCCCCGCAGTTACCACATCTGACACTCCCGGAACAAAGCAACTGATTACTGGTGGCGGCAGCGCGCTGACGAGTGGCCGCGCGCAGCACTGCTTCACTTGGCAGGAGAGCCTGCCCGCAACCCAGCCCAAGCCACCTCAGCAGCCATCAGAGGATACAAATGAGCTGGCTGGACGGGATGTGCCCGCGGTAGGCGTTGGCACGCTGAGCATTGGGGCTGCAGCGCCGGGTCGCTCACAAATCGTCTCCATGGCTGACCTCGCCGCCCAGCCGCTTGCTGTGGAGCCTCCGGCTCTGAGTGAAAGCAGTGAGGAGGTGGAGGCAGTGGAGCGGAGGCGCAGTGGCTCCGGCCCCTCCGTCTCCTTCGCTCCCTCTCCCCGCCTTTCACCGCCAAAGAGTGCCGTCACCGCCCCATCAGGGGCCGCTCGGATATTTGCGACAGTGGCAGACTTGGGCACCATGTTCCGCTCAGCACAACACAGGCCTGCCGAAAAGGCGAGGGCAGGCTCTGCCGCGGCACGGCGAACGGCGACCGCTACCTCCCCACCGAAGCGCAGTGGGGCACCTGCGCAGCAGAAAAGGAATAAGACCCCGGCTGCCGAGGTTCCAGACCGCTTTGCCATGTATGCGCGTGCGACAGCGGCCGTGAAGGGGCAGAAGCACCGTCCAGGAGCGGGGCCATCGCATCCAACAGCCACTGCTCCCGCGGATCCCCCCCGCTGTAGTACTGGCGATAACACAGCAGCATCCCCACGTGGGGTCTTCGGCACGTTGGACCCGTACGTGAAGAAGCAAGCGGACCGACGCAGCGAGGCGATCGCGAAGCGAATTGCACTCCTCGAGCGAGAGTTTGCCTGAGAGCGATGCTGATTGGTGCCACCGAGGATATGTGTGTGTGTGTGTGTCCCATGAAGCTCTCGGGGTGTGCACATGAGACTCCATCCCCTCTCCAGTGTACATGTTACTTCCTCCGTCTTTTTTTTTTTGATTCATAGACACACTTCGGTGACAGCCATAGAGAGGACGATGATCAGATGCACAGACACGCACACGCGTGTCTGTGCATTCTCGTCTGGCCTCGCTTGTTTCTTCCTTTTTTCTCTCAAATCCCCTGTCGTTGTTGTTTAATCGCTCAAGCAGATGCCCCGCCCCCTATTCACCTCTTCTGTGTTTGGTGTCCTGCCTCCCTTGCGGTGGTTGCAAATAATAATAAAATACACCTACAGATGAATCCCAAGAGATGCTACGACGTGTGTATGTGCGTATACGTGCAATCATCACATGCGCGTACACGTCAGCATTGTATTGTGGCGGCGTGGCCAGCCTGGGGTTGTTACTCTCGCTCGTCCTTACTGTTTCTCCTCGTTTTTCTCTCTCTGTCGTCACACGATCGCGTCTACGCATCATAGATACGTACTATTTCAAGGCTCTGCTTGCTCAAATCTCCCCTCCCCCTTGCCTCTCAGAAGGAAACGAAAAACAAAGGGAAAGCATATTAACGCATTAAGCATCCTCATAGGCTTTTGTTACTCGTCACACCATTTGCACGTGAGGCAGTTGGAGGCCTCTCCTCACTTCCTCCTGTCCCACTCTCGCAGGTGCGCTGCCTCCTTGACCTCTGAAGTTAATGTACTTTTTACTTGCCGCGTTTTCAGCGTCTTCGGTGCGGGCAGATGTCCCCATCCTCCTACCTTAATAAGCCGAGCCATCAGCCTCGTCATCATCATCGTTCACAACATAATATTAACCATAAAAAAAGAGGAGACCGCGTTCACAGTCAATAGATTGAAGGCCAAGTGTGCGCCCAGACCCCCCCTTCCCCGTTTCCTTTCTCTCCTCCTTTGCCATCGATTCACCGGAAGTTGTCAGTGATACCAACTCCTGCACTCTCTCAAGCTTCACTCTCCCCCCCTCACACCAATTCCTCTCCCCCCTCCTC
>JAODGE020015040.1:0-13511 GCA_027574965.2 Ecitophya simulans | reverse complement strand
GAGGTCAATCCGTTGTTTGCAGGATAGGTGTTAATAAATGGTTTTGATCTGCTTACATTTTGGCAGATTTTGCCCACTATCTCACCTAAATACATAGTCCGGAGAAGCTTTAACTTCAATTTCAAATTCACACTACATTTATAGCATTAAAATAATTCCGTAAACTAGAATTTTTCTAAAAAGATTAGATTTGATGTTGTTAGCTTACTTCCGAGTTGAATAAAAATAATGTCGCTATCGCGTCGCGTCACAATTTATCATCATTCTTCACTTTTCCCAGCAATTTTTCTTTCCGTTTTTTTTTCCAATTATTATCTCATCAATACAACTATGTCAATGACGTCAATACGCCGAGAGCCCAATTCCATCGTCAGTTCATCATATTACGCCATTATGGCCGTCAAATTGCCGCGCACTTATTCGAGGTTCATTCGACAGCATTCATGAACCTCAAGATTCGATATGAAATTCAATTTAGTCGATTTTCATGCTGCGTGCGCACATGGGCAGAAAAACATTGCATAATATGATGTGATGGATCAGTCTACGGCGTATAAGTGATCAAAATAATTGGCATACTGTGTTTTTTTCGTAAAAAATGCGAAATTTATCGCTTGTATTAGCCACGTCGGGTTTATTAAGTTTACGAGTAAACTTAATAATAATTCATCTCGGTCATGAACGTTTACCATTAAGAAAATATTAGCAAGCTCTCGAAGAGCGCGAGTAAAACGCAAATGGCCGTCCTAAAAATACGATTAGAGTCTTCTGAGCGTCCAGGAAGAAACAAAGACCGTGGCGGCGCACGTGAACGCGAAATAACATTAAAGCACATAACGTCGTAATCGTCGAGCGGGATCTCCACCTTGGAAGGCGGCGCCGGCGGCGGCGAGCACGATATTAATATCGAAATACGCGCACGCGTGGCAGATTGTTAGCGTGAGGATTTTTATTCGGGTACGTCAATCTGGGCTAGCGCAAGGCGGGCAAATCGGAACGATAATGTCGCGCTGATTATCGCCTCATCGGGGGCTGGTTCCGAAGGAGTTATAATTAGTGTTCCTGGAATTAGCCACGTGAAAGAGCGAGTTATATTATATTCGGAATAAAAATAATGTTTATTATGATACACAAAACAAGCACAAAGAGAGGCGTATGAGTAGAAAGGGCGTAGTGAAACAGATTAATTAAGCCATTTTAATAAATTTTATATTATTCGAGCTAATAAAAGTAAAAATAACGTTGTGTAATTGAAATTAAAATGAAAATAGAGATTTTATATTCATTTTATTTTATATTTAGTTTTATAATTAAACTAAATTAAAATCGTGTTTGTTTTTATTTGTTATGTTGTTTGAGGCCATATTTCGTGATGAATTTGAACTACGTCCAAAATAATAGGTTATAAATTACTAGGTATTTTAAGTACGTGAAACTTGGTGACAATTTTTTATATTTGCGGATTTTGTTTAACCAATTTTAACGATCATTCACGAAACATTTCAACGATGTCATTATGGACAAAGTGACCACAATTTCAAAGATTTTCGTCACGTCAATTAAAAGAAATTGCTAGTGTGTCATTTTGTCTACCTATGCCATTTTGTACGCAGTTGCCATACTTTTATTTTTGCAAATTAAGTTATATTTACCAAATGATTTCACAGTCAAACCTTTTACGAAAAACATGCCAGTGTCATAGTTTCTTGTATTAAATATATAAATAATTTGTTTTATTATATACTTCATAATAGTCATCTTATCAGATTTTTAAAAAGGTGTGATTTTACCCACCATTCTATTCTTCCGTTCTTCCCAGAATTAAAGGTTTTTTTAGCAAATTTAATTTGGTCGACCGTATTACAGATGTGTCCTTTACGAAAAATCGCTAGTGTGTCATTTTGTCAGTCTATGTCACTGTGAATGTAGTTACTATACTTATTTAAAAAATCAGATTCTCTTTCGAGCTTAAAGTTGTACCAATATGTTATTCTAGTTATACTTCTCGTTTTTACAATACTGTTAGAAGTATCTACATTTTTATGTAAATAATAACCGGAAAATTGATTACCATCAGAATATAAACCCATATCAACTTGTATCATACCTAACATAATTATTGGTTAGAAAGGACTTTAACACAACGCTACTCAAGATTAACACCCGACCTCGGCGCAATCGTGTCATCAGCACGAAATCCAATCAAAAACGCGCGCTTTCGTGTGTTCCAACACGCACGAGCGCCGAACTTTCGCTATGACTCAATATTAAAATGAACGTGCGATGGTGCCGCCTTCGCACCAAGCATGATGCGTTTAGGGGCAAGTTAGAAGAAAACGAACGAAAGACAACACGTTCGCAGCGCGTCGCATCCGGTCCGTATGCGCGTCGACGAATTCAAAATTCGTTGCTCATCGTCTGCGCATCCTCCGGCAGCTCTCATGCTGCACCAATCTGTCCGTCTGGCCGGAGAGCGCTCGAGCTAATTCCGGCACCGATGACGACGCCGCTGCTGGGACGGTTTCCTGCAGACGCTCGTCGATCGGATGTGGCGCGCTCGCGGCGTGCACAATGTGCGCGCTCCACAAACGAAAGAAAGAAAACAAAGCGGGTCGCGCCGAGATCAGTCGCCGAGGCTGTGTGAACAGCATCCAGAGGCGTCGGACGTCGTCTCGCGCTCGCAGCCATCGCGACCCCTGCAAAGGCTATTTATAACGCACCCCGTAGACGGGCACACACGTGCGTCCGCTCAGAATCGAGTGGCTTCTTGAGGCCTTCTGGACACGCGAGCGGCTGGATATAAACGACGAAAAGTAAGCGAAAAGAACCCCGTCCGAGGTGGTGGCTGTTGTTGCATGTCTTCGGTGCTCACGTGGCATACATATTTGAGAAAAATGCGTTTCCCATGGTTCTAAATTATGGACGTAAGTCAATGTCACCCAGTCAATGGTAGTTAAAACAGGGCTAATATATTTAGAAAGTTTGCTGAAGTTTTAGAGACTTTTGAGTAGTTTTAAATTAGTTCTATCAAGTCCATACTTTGCGAAGACATGTTAGAAGGAATAATTAACCGAGGAGCACTTTATTTAAGTCACGAGATTGTTGTCTATTGAAATATCTCTGAGCGAAATTCAGTTTGTGTTAGGGTTAGAACGTTATAATTGATTTATAAATAAGTTGGTCGGAAATTTTGAAATTCCTTAACTTGCGAAGACGTTTTCGTCCGTCTGTGTCACTATGCACGTAGTTACTATACTTTTGTTTATCATCAAATTGTATCTATCATTTTGTCATTACGCACGCTAATTTGAGTGTAGGCGGAATATTTAACCGAAAGGCACTTTATTTAAGTGATTGTTGTCTGTCAAACAATATATTCGTAGTAAATATAAGTTTATCGAATATTTTGTGATTCGTGAACTCAGCAAAGACAAAAATCATTTATCTAACAACAGGTAAATTATGTTTCTAATTTTGAAATTAATAGTTTTAATATTTTGTTTGTCGTTTTGTTTGTTAATATTTTTAAGTTTCAATCATGATGATTTTTAAAAATTTTCTATGTTAGCTTCTAAACTAATTTCTGGCAATCGACGAACTGGTCACATGGTGTCAGGAGATAGTTAAACATATCGAAAAATAATAATCGATTAAATTGTTGTCATATTTGATGAAGAACACTCGAATTTTTAATAATTTTTTCTAATTTTTTATTATTCCACTTAATACAATTGATTCACATTCAGAGTGACGAAAATTGTGCACGATAATACAATACAATTTGCTTTACTGGATTTTTCATCTCTGTATATTGTAAAATAACAAAAAAAAAAGTGAACAATAAAACGCTCATAACTTATTACTCAGTTGGTTTCCTTGGATCGCGCATTCTACACTTCGAACTGCTGCAAACGTGCCGCTCTTCGTGCGCATCGAGCCTGACATTCTAATTACACATTTTATTTTCGCCAACGTTCGCCTGACTGAAAATAGCGGCGAACCTTCGCAGGATGCGGACGGACGCGACCGGGGCGGCGGCGGAGAATGCCGACGAGCGCCATGCCATGCCATGCCGATGCCGGTGGCGTTGCTCATGCATGCGAGCATGCGCAGTAACCGGCGCCGGCGCGCGCGCTGCCTCGCGGCCGAAACGTGCGCGAAAACAACGATCAAGATGTGCCTTCCGCGGCTCGCGCGCGTTATTAAAAACTCGGCAGCGGCGGCGGCATCACAACGGCGGAACGGCTGCGGTTCACGTGCACGAAAGCGATTTAATTGCGCGCCGCTGTTCGCGAACAATACCGTATTGATGACAGACATGGCCGGCTGTTCTCGCGCTCGTTGTCGCACAAACGCTTGACATCGCGGAAAATTACTCTGTTGTTATACGTCACGATTTGGAGCACGAGGCTCTTTATTAAATCTAATGTTACTTCAGTTTTTGGTCTAACGTTTCGACAGGTTTTACGCCATTTGGTTTGGTTTAAAGATTTCGTAGGACACAACAAAGAAAGAAGAAAATTTCAATATAACGAGGAATTAATAATATTGTTTTCTAGTTTTCCAAAATACTAAAGAAAAACANTTTTTATGGTTTTGGTATGGTCGTCAGTTAATCGCATAATTTTGGATTGTGAGCCAAGCTTGCACACGTTTTTGGTTACAATAAAGAATTAATTAATATTTTGTGTTTTTAATTATTTTTTTGTAATAATTCTCAATCTCTTACAAAAAATAAGTACTGTAGTTTAGTTTATAAGTAAAGATAATATTGATGGATTAGTAACGTTATCTCTAAGCAAGTAGTTTTTGATCATAACCTAAGAATTTAACTTTCTAATATTTTTCATCTATTTTTCCTATATATTTAAAACTTTGTCAGATTTTATGCTAAATTCCAAGAAATTGTGGGTATATCGGTAAATGTTTGGTTATGAGTCAAGTTTACACACTTTGTTGGTAACAGTAAAGAAATAAGAAGCGCTAGACACAAAGAAATGCAAGAACTAGACGGCGCTGGCAGTGGCAACAGAAGAAGGTCACGAAAGTCATGTACGAAGACGTAATAAGTGCGTTGCGTGGTTATGAACGCGGCGAGAATGCGAAATGATGAAGACGGAGAAGACGAGGACGAAGAACGCGAAGTCTGCGGTTAGCCACAGATTCGAGGAAAATGCAAATGCGTCCCCTTTCGCGATTCCTCGTTGTTCATCCAGCGAGACCGCGCAACACGCTAATTTCGATCGTTTCGCAACGAGCGCCACAATGCGATTGCAGAAAAATCACCATTTTCGAACACATCATACGAATCTCGGTTGTAATCGTGCGGAATTCGCCAGATTAATTTATTGACAACTGGGACGTGAGGGGCGCGCGCGGGGAAATTTCGTTTTTCAGTGTGTTAATGGACTAATCGTATTTGTGCGCCGTAAATCACGGGATTTAATTAATGCGACTTTAACGTAATTTACAAATTATGTGCGCGGCCGATAATGGCCGCCGATGGTGGCGTTTTGACATTGCGCGCCGCGGCTTTTTGCTCTTCTTTTTTTTTGTTTTGCGTCCGCTGGACGCGCGGACCCGCGGACTAATTGAATTTTCTGACAACGCGCTTCGAAATGAATTTTCGACTCGTCCGTTGGTCGCATCGAAAGCGTGTCGCAATTCGGCCGCGCGCCGGAATTGGAATTTACGAATTTAATGTCCGCGCTAGGTATGCCGGTGTATTCAATTAGGCAAATGGTCGGTCATTAATTGGCGGATATGGCTTTGGCGCGCAAATTTGACTCGCCACAACACAGCGTTTTTTTATTTAATTCACCCAACATATGTATTATTGTTTGTGCGGCTTGTTGCCTATGTTAATAGCTAATTGGTTTGCATACGTTCACTATAGGTGGTTATTACCGTGAATAACTGCATTTCAAGATGAACGACTCGATGTTATAAACTGTGTCAAGGGTTAGGATGGGAACGTTGTTATTTGCAGGATGTTAATAGATGGCGTCCTCGTCTATGTTTTCGAGAAAGAACTTTGATTTCAAATTAATATTATATTTAATAATTAGAATCAAATAATGCGAAAAACGTATATTTTATTAATATTTATTTGTGAATGCCTACAACTATACAATAGCAATATTTTTTATATTCCTTCATTTTTCTGCAATCTGTTTTTTAGCAGTGCTTCATTTATTTCTGCTTCTATTTCCTTCTACAAGGTTTTTTTCTGATGCTTGCATGTCTGAAAGTGTCACAACAGAATAACATATTTATTGAAGCTAATAATTTGACTTAATTTTGTTCTAACCCACGTGAACGCCACCTGCGAACCTTTTCGTTGGCAGTTAGAGTTTTGCTCGGTGTGTTACGAATTTTAATCATTTGTTGAAAGACATTGGAATTGGGAAGTTGTATCATTTTCAGAGACCAGAATATTGTAAATCGAATTCGTACAATGTGATGAAACATTTTTTACCATGGTTTTGTATGTGCAAAAGCTCATTAAACGAGATTGTCCGGCGAGTCGTTTATCTTGTATGAAATTATATTTGGTTATGAGGTAATAATTAATAATCAATTATGCGAGGGGCAATTGTGGATGATTAATTACGATGTTTGATGATACACCATTTATAGCTACCTAAACGCCAACTATTAGCAAGTAAATTACCTTTAGAACTTACAAAGACTTTGAACACGTTAGACTTTTCTATCGTTTCATTAATTTTCTTTGGATTCACAAATATAAAACATCCAGATTTCGATGTTACTAAAGAATATCAAAGTTCTTAAGCGGTAGAGTCATCTGCATAAGAATATTATTCATTTTCTATAGATTTTCAAATTGTCCAATTACAAAAGAATAACAAACCAACACATTTTGACAGTTTTTCAACACTTTTTATCTGATGTCTTAGCAGTTTTTAGATTACAAAATTATTAGCGATGGTTGTAAACAACTTTAAATTTAATTTCAATTTAACAAACCTAACAATATCATTGTCATGTTAATTGGGTTGCATTCATTCACTAGGTGTTAATGACCCTTTAATGCCGCTTTCGATCAGCGAAACATGCACGCGACACATTTTTCGCGTGCGAGGCGTAATTGGGGTTGATTAATGACGACGATGTCGATTCGCTTGCGGGGCGGGGCGGATATCTACCTGCCCCAGTCGGTAATTACAAGGCGCGAGATGACCGTAAACCGTAAACCGTAAACAAATACGCGTGGCAACCGCGTCGAGCAATGCGACAAACGACGCAAACGTCGCGACGCTCGCCGCAAGCCGCGCGTCGTAATTAGATTAATTATCGGCGATAAGTGTTACGTTCGCGAGCGTCGTTGAGAAATTAATTTCCGACTGCCGGCGGCGGCCAATGCTCGCTCGCGACGCATGCAAATGCACTCGCCATTAATTTGATTTAATTAAATTCAATTGAAAATGCTCGATTGTCGGCGTCGGCGTCGCGCCGATTACGGTTTAATTGCGTTGCGCGGCGGAACAATTTGTAAGACAATTCGATTCCGGCGCGGCGGGAATTCGAAAGTTTCGCCGGCGCAAATGTTTGCGTTGTGTCGTCGAGCGCGACGCGGTGGTTGTCCGCGTTAATATTTGGCGTTTCGGCGCGGATGCGAATATATGTGTTTCGCAAAGAACAACAAAAGTTTTAATGATTTGTTTGTTTTTGTCGGGCGGCGGAGTATGCATTTTAGTTGTAACATACAATGCTTCGTCATAAGTAGCGCCATCTATAGCGATAAGTAATTATGATGTAACCTTACATTTGGAGTGATGTATTAGTAACGCCATCTGTAGGCAAGTAATTTGCGATTATAACTTGAAATATTTAGCTCTCGATATTAGTAAAACAAGACATTTTAAATTGACGGTGCGATCTGCAGAGTAGCGTAGAGTTGTTGAACTTGTTGAACTTAAATCAAGACATTTTGTTTTATTCTTAAATTTTAGCTTTTTTAGTTATGAGAGAAAATATATGATTTGTATTACGACCGTTATCTTTAGATAAAGAGTTAGGATTTCAGCCTAAAAAAAAATTTGTATGCGCCATTTATTAGAGAGCAGTTTTGTTTTTAACTCTTAATTAACAACTTTTATTCAAAATTTAAAAAATGCGAAGTGTTAATATGATGGCGCCATGTGCAGATGAGTCGAGTTTGATGTCAACCTTAAATAAAAACATTTTGTTTTGTTCTTAAATTTCAACTGTTTTAGTTATGAGAGAAAATGAATGATTTGTATTACTACCGTTATCTTCAGAAAAAAAGTTATGATTTCAGTTTAAAATATCAATATTTTCTCATTAATATCAATTTCATCAATATTATCAGTTTTGTTTTTAACTCACAATTAACGACTTTTATACAATTTTTCAGAAACACAAAGTGTCTGCTATCTACGGACAAGTAGAGTTTGATGTAAACCTTAAATCATTTTGATTTTTGTTTCAAATTTCAACTTTAGATAAAAAGTTAAGATTTTAGCCTAAAATAACAATTTTTGTATAGTAGCGTCATCTATTAACAAACACCATTATGGACTTTTATCAAATTGTTAGTGCAACTATTTGTTAATTCGATTCGATTCATATTAATTTGTGTCTATGTGCAGTGACGTCACTTATCACAAAACCCTGTTGTATACAAGGCCGCTGAGACAACTATGCCGAAGTTCTCCATTCATATCGACGACGTCGCGTGTGTTGCCTATCATAAATCTTCGCCGTTCGCAAACTCGTCGCGACTCGCGCCAAAAACTATTCAAAACCAATTAAGAACTTTTCGCGCTTTAATTAATTGCATCCGAATCGGACCGCTGTAGCGTTTGTGATTGAATTTTGCTCGGCCGGGTTAACATCGACCACGTGCGTGTACGTTCGGAGAAATATTTCGAAATGCGATAGTTCGACGAAAAGATAGGCAACCAGCGCGCATGCATCATAACGATGAAGATGACGATGTAGATGAAGATATGAGAGCAAAGGAAAAGAGCGGCGAGTTTCGAAAGCGATTTCGCCGCCGCGGCGATGGTTCGGCGGGCGGCGGGCGGCGGCGGGCGGCACGAACGCGTCCGCCCGTCGTAAAACTTCGACTCCCGGGCTTCCTAATCCGTTTTATCGTCTTTACGATCATGTCGGCCGTATCCGAGGCGTAGTCGGCCGGCTCGCGCGCGCAAAAATGGCAAAGGTCATGGTAGTTTATTGCCGTTTTGTGCTTTGCGAGAGCGAGGACGAATTAACATATCAAAAAATGAATGGGATCCGTCGAGCGCGTAGCGAAATAAACCCAAATTATTCAATTCGGCGCGCCGCGTGCGGATTCTGACTAACTCACAACGTTTTTATGGCGAATTTAATTGTTGCCAAAGTTTTAACCCACGCTGGAAAATAATTTCGTGGAGAAAAACCCACCGCGCAAAAGTCCTCGTTAGACGGCGCCGACGTCGCGGGCGCATATAGTTTATTAATATTGTCGCGATGTGCCCGGCTCGACAGTTCGCGAACGTTTCACTCCCCGAGGATATTAAATTACGAATTTCCGTTCGGCATGAAATTTATATACGTCATTTGCACTTTACGCCGAATATAATTCATGTTTTCCGCCATTTGAGCGCGCATTAACGCGCCGACGCGACTGACGTCCTGCCGAATCGTCGACGAGCGAAGATTGCGAAATGACATTTTTATCGTGCCCCCGTCCGCCGCCGCTTTGCACGTGGCGCGGCGATAAAAGTTTACTGGCGGCGGAGCAATGTTTTCGATGGACTACTCGAGCTACAAACGCGTTTTTAATTTAGCGAAACCGGAGTTTAATTTCGGCGACGAGTCGCGCCATCTATCAAGCGGCAATTAAACGAATCTCTTCTCGGACGTAGGAGTTTTACGAGTATTCGTTAATTGTGGCCCTTTTAAACCTTATCTGTCGAGTAATTTTTCAATTTTATTGAGTTTGGTGTTGTATGGTTATATAATCGACGATTATCATTTGTTGAAAGCTTTGCATTTTTTAAATAATTTCTGTATGAGCTTACAGTACATTTTGTAAATATTGTTCAGTAATGTTCAAATAATTATGCGAATAACATAAGAATAATTGTTGTTATCAAAACTAACCCAACATTTCTTCTATTGAAGTAACATAAAAACAAACTTTGATTCTAGGAAGTTGGTGGAAACTAACCTCAAAAGTAGCGCACCGTTCTTTGTGTATGTTAAAAATGAGTTTTTAATTTGAGACAGTTCAGGAAGTTTAATTTTAGTTTAATTTCAGCGACAAGTCCCGCCATCTATCAAGGGGGCATTAAACGCATACTTACTCGAAGGAATTTGGCGTTTTAAGGTTACATTAGCCGCCATTTCCATCGTCATCTGTTGGATAATGAAGTTTGAACAAATTACTTTAGTTCGGAGCACGTTTCGCAAATATTTCCTCGTAATGTTCAAACATTTAAGCGGATAACAGAAAAATAAACTTCGTCGTCGAAAGTTGCTAGGAACTAACCCCCAAAATACATACTCTCCATTGAGGTTTCGGCGGCGTGGAAAAAAGCAAAAAAAAAAAACAAAATTCGAAACGCGCGGCTCGACGGCGATGTTTGAACGAATTGCACGAAATGCTGCAAACAAGCGCGGAAACAGTCGAGAAGGCCGCGCAATTGCTTCGAAACACTTTGCCATCCGAGCCGCCCGCACAAATGCGCAACAAAACGGCTAACAAATGTGCGGTCGCGAACGCCGCCGCCGCCGAAAAGCCAGGCTAGACGGAAAAACGCGGCGGCGGCGCACAATTGCGGATCAAGCTCGCGGCGCGGGTTTGCTTTGCCGACAGAGAGCCGCCTTTGATTGCTCGTTTCTTAATTAAAGCGACGCGGCTTTAATGAAAGAACATTTGATTGTATCAACCTCGGCGTCGGTGGCGTCGGCGGCGTCGGCGGAATTAGAAGCCTTCGGACGACCGGCGAAGACAAAAAGGGAAAAAGTCGCGAGTGCGCCGGAGCCGGAGTTCGAAGGAAATTAAAGAAAACACACGCGAATAATGTGCGGACGAGCGCCGAAACACGACGCGGACCGTGGGGCGGCAATCTGAAAGGCGCTGCGGGCGAACGAAGTGTTAGGCAACCAAACGCGCGCGCCGCGAAGAGTTTGATACGCTTGCTGTGCGGCGCGCTTTCCGTTTGTGCTCTTGCGCCGGCGGCGGCGTTTTTCGGAATCGGTTTTCCTCGGCGGCGGCGCCGCCGCATTCGACGGGACGCTAGTGTTTTGTTCGTTTCGGGCTTTTGTCGGCGGCGCGCCGGCCTTCCAGGTCGCATTACTTTCGCAGGACGCTTTTCCGCGGCTTTTCTCTCGGAAAATCCACCTCGTGCGTCGTTTGCGGATTCAGCTAGTAATTATTTTGTTTGTACAAACATAATGCGTCGGGCTTTAAAGGCGCGCGGCAAAACGCCTGATTTTTTTTATTTTTGCTTTGCCGACTTTGAGATTATCTACTAAATTTTGCACGCAGCATTCAAGGGGACATAATTAAAATAACTTTGGCACTTCGTCAATGTTGTACATTTTTCATCATCTTTTAACGATTCAATCTTGCGACGGTTATTTATTTGAGAAACAAGAAAATTGCTTTTACACTTTTTTAATAATATTTTTAGGAAATATTTCTGTTTTTGGAAGTCAAGTATATCATCAATTTTTATTCATTGCGACAAAGTGATAGATTTGCTGAAAATGTAAATTCTTGTTAGTTTTCCCTTTTAGTTAAAGTTAGACGGAAAGGATTTTCTAGGGACGGAAAGCAAGGAAAACATATTCCAGAGACGGAAAGTAAAGAAAAAATGGCGTTCTAATTGGAAATTTTAATTAACTGCGATTGTTATTTATTTGGTCGCTTTATAGTTTTTGAAAATTTAAAAAACGAAAGGAAATATTTTTCAAATTAAAAAATTGCCTTAAAAATTTTTTAAATATTTTTTAAATGTTTTTATTTCCGTCAAGTAATCTAACCTAACCTAACCTGACTTAACCTAACCTAACATAACTTAGATTTTCTGTAAAATAAATCTTTTTCTTTAGTTAAATCGACGTCAAAGTTAAACATTTGCAGCGGCAACAAGTAAGAAAAATAAATAAAAACATGACATGCAGATTTTCTTTTGCATTTTTTTCTTTCTGTCGATTTTTCTCTTGGAGTCTTGCCTCCTTTATTATTTTTATGTTATTTCAACGTCACTGCGACGTCGACGACCACGAATACGAACCTATCTCTGCCTACCCCAAATATATCTTTATCTCCATGATGCATAGTGATACCATTTTAATCAGATTCCCGACCGACGAACAAATCCGCCTCCGGTCGCCGTTTTTTCCGGCTTCCTGGGCGCGGCGCGCGACTTTTCCGACGTCGGACGGCGATCCGCAGATCTGCACGCAAATCCTCGACGCCGCCGAATTGCCGCATCACGTTAGGGAGGGCGCAGGTCGCAAAAGGTTGACGCCGCCCGCCCGGATTGCCCGGAGAGATGAACGGACGGCGGCGGCGCGAACGCCGACTTATCGCCTTACACGTCTGCGACACTGCGCGACGCGTGTCTTCCGGATTGATACGGCCTAACGCCAGGTGAAAGGACGGGAAAATTCGGTGCGGTTCGGCAAAGCCGTCCCGTCTGCAGTTACGTCCCGAATGGCACGAATTTGAGGTTATGCTAGGCATGAGGATGAGCGCGATGACTATAATTTGATTTTGTCATATTCCTGCTGCGTTTATGGCTCTTGTTACTGCTAATGTATTTGCACTTAAGTCAACGTTTTTTTTTGCTGCACCTCGCTCGTGTGTTCGTCGGCCGCCCACCCTTTCGTTGTACACGGCGTTCTTTGTTTATTTTTTGAACGCTGAAAAGTGCACGCGGCGTTCGTGCACGTCGCGCTGTTTGTCGGTCAAATGTTTGTGCGACGGAGCCGCGTGGGTGGCGCTAACTAAGTAATTTATCAACGCGCGAGGGGGCGCAAAGCGTCCAACGACAGGTTAGGAACCTTTAAAGGTTTCCAGTTAAAACCCCTGCGATATTTATGTTTGCCGTTAAAAGGGGCATCGCAGAAGCCGACGTCTTAACTCGGTTAAATTATCATTGTCCATATTTGAAAGCGATAAGGCAGGAACATCAACATTTTAATTTTACAAAATTAATACAGTCGTTTTTTATACTCTGACATCTATTACATGAAAGCTATTAAATATATATTTATTTAATATCTATCTTTATTCTATTCGCACTGCAACAATTGACATATTTTCTGGTTATTTTAGTTTATCAAGGTATTTCAGTTGATGAGATTGGTTAAAATTTCCATGCATATTAGCAAGTGTTTTCTGTTTGTAGTGTTTCTAAAAATTCATATTTTAAAATATCTTTGCAATAAATAAGATGTCAGGAGTCAGGAGTCAGGAGAAGTGGTTACAGCACAAATTTTGTACTAAACTTTAACTAAAAGCA
>JAODGE020015032.1:0-14233 GCA_027574965.2 Ecitophya simulans | reverse complement strand
AATAAAAAATTCAACTTTTAAAATGTAGGTTGTGTTGTGTTGAGTGTTGTCTTGAGTCAAGAGTGTGATTGTTTACATTTTGTTATTCTACCTATTTCATAGAGATAAAAAATAATCCAGTGAGACAAATTTTTATATTGTAAAGATAAAAAATGAATAATTAATTGTATTAGGTAGAGTAATAGGTAATGAGAGTTTGTTTGTTATTTTTTCTCTCTTTAACCAATTATGTATTATCTACAATTTTCTGCTATTTAGAGAAGTTGTGAAACCGACTTTGAAGAGTCGCTTCTCATTGTTGAAGGTTACGAATGTGAACAAATGAAAACCGCATGATTGTAAAGATGAAAATTAGCTTTTTTATGGTACAGTGCACCTGTTCAAATTTAATGCAAATCGTGGCACTCGCTCAATCCAATCTTTGAAAGAAAAAAAAAGAAATTTTATTACCGACAACCACAAAACATTTATCACGAGCCCTTTGTACCACTTGGAAGTGCAATTTAATCTAATCCATCTTGATTCTCACATTAAGAGCGGAACATTGCAGGAATGCCGGGCCGAATCATTGCATATTTAATAATAATAATGATCCGCTTGCCCAGCGACTGTCGTTCGTTTATGCATCATCATTAATCAAGCGGTGCTCAACGCGGTACCTTCGGCGGCGGCGGCGGCGGCGGCGGCGCGCGCCGCGACCACGAAAGTGAGAACAACGCCGCCGCCGGTCGCGCATGATTATGCCACGAACGCAGCGTACACATGCACGTACTTAGCGAGCTGAAAGCCGGACGCCGGACGTCATTGTCGCGCGGCGCCGAAAGCCGGACAGCAGGACGGACGTCATTCGTGTGTGACGTGCAGGATTTATTACTCTTTAAATTTAAACGGCGCGCAGCGCTCCGCCATTATAAATATTCGCGTGTGACGGTTTGTTCGAATGACAAAAACAGCTTTTTTATCGCATCACGCTCCGCCGTCGACGACCGACGAGACAAATTCGCGCGCTTTCTTTGGGGGGTTTTAATTAATTTTTACTGTCCGCGCCGTCGACACCCCGGCGCTCGACGGCGGATGATGAGCTTTTATTGTCTTGTCTCACATGACGTCATAATTGATTAAAAATGATTAAAGTTTATGTCGGCCGTGGCGCGCTTGAGAGCACCGCGTAATTTCACGCAACCCAAGAAATTTCTTTGGCCGAAGTCGAGGCCGGGCAGTTTCGTGTGTCGTAATTGGCACGTCAGCGTTGTCAACGAATCGACAAAGATCACTGATTTATCGCCACAAAGAACGTCTCGATGGCAATGGTTGTTAATCAGAGGCTTCAAACCACACCTGCAATGCATTACCATGCGACAGCGATGCGCATACCACACGTTTCCGCATGCTTGCGCACCCATAATCTGTGAACTTCTCGATTACCAACGCGCTCGACGTGAAGATGAGCCGAGGACACCGACAGAGCGAAGTCTCCATCAGCGCGCTGCGCGCTGGCCGTCACATTCGTAAATTCGTTCAATTAGCAAATGATTACGATAATCATCTATCATCCAGGTTCACAACGATGACGAACCCAATACAAACGTGGTTGGGAAACGCTGTCGGCCAGATGGTGTCCAACGCTCGGCGAAGGTGCGCGGGTTAAACCAAGACCGTCGATACGAATTTAACCATTACGTCCGACACGTTGCGCATTGATTGCGATTGTAAGTGCGTTGGGCACATTGAGCATTGACATCGGAACGCGTTACCGAATGGCGCGTCGGGGGTTCGACTATGGCGAAGAGTGAGAGAGAGAGAGACGTTGCGCATGTCGTTAATCGGGTTCGCCACGGCGTTCGGCCGCATTTTCCATTCGATTATGACTTGTTAGCCTTAGAGCGCGCGCGCAACGACGAGCTTTACGAATAGACTTAATAATGGCAATCCCGCACGGCCTCGCCAATTGTGCGGCAAATTTGTTAGCGCCGTACGTGTCAATGTGGGAGAATAGAGAGATTCGCTCGGCACGCGCAGCATCCGAAGTCGTCGAGTTGTATGTCATAAATTTATTACGCGGGCATCGTCGAAGATGCACACCTTGGCTTCGCCATGACGAAGCAAAGTGCAATCTTCCTCCGATGGCGATGTGTGTATTGCGCTGCGGATATTGGGCGCCCATTGTTCAACTTCCACTTGTAATTGTTTTTAGTTGCCGCGGCAAGTAATTCGAGCGACACTCCATAAAGGAAGATACAGAGGTGTGAACGTGGTTGAGTTTTAATTTAATGCTCAGCACTAAAATTAGATTCACCTTATTATTGCGCTATCGTGGGTTGGTCCAAATCGAAATGCCACCCACATTTAAATTATCTTTCTCTCTCTCTCTTTGTTATTCTTATTTTAAATGTACTGGAATGAGTAATAAGTAACGAGCGATTTATCGTCTAGAACGTACGTTATTCTGCAATAGATAGAAATGAAAAAATCTACTGAAGCATTTTTGGTTATTCTAAATAAAGCTAGGAAAATTCAGAAAGAAAGTTGCAATAGCAATTGACAAAATAGACTGTTCTTCATTAAATACAACAACAATTTAATTTATTATGTATGCCTCGCTTTTGTTTTGTCACAAATGAAATCGGCTGAGCTAGATTTGAAGTAGTTGATGAGCCTGTTCATTGTTGAAGACTACGAATGTTAATAAATAAAAACAACAGCAATCGAGAAAAATGAAATTTTTCACAATATAGTACAACACTAAATTTCGTCGCATAATTGCGCCATTGTAAGTTGGTCTAAATCAAAATTCCACCTACATTTAAACTATCTTTGCAATCTCTCTTTCTGTTATTCTACAACTTACGTTGTATTGCAATAAACAGCGATGAGAAAATTTAGTGAGGCATTTTTGGTTATCTTAAAATATGTTTAAAAAATTCAGAAAAAAAAGTTGCAATAGAAATTTGCAAATTAAACTGTTTCTCATTAAATATAACAACATATTAATCAATTATGTCTACCTCGCTATTGTTTAGTCATAGTTTGACCAGTTTGTTGATGCATCTCTGCCATAAATCGGCTAGATTTGAAGAAGCTCATGAGCCTTCTGTTGAAGAATACGAATCTTAGCAAATGAAGACGACAGAGTTATACAGAAAAAAAACTTTCAAACGGTATAATACATCGTGGCACGCTCATTAGTTAGTACTCAACTTCGACTAATAATTTCTTGTTGGCGCTGTTTGGCATTCTGTTTAATGAAAACAAAAAACGATGCGGCAACATTTGAAACATTTCAACGCGCGCATTAGGTCTTTCGTCAATTTATTATTCTTTTTAATTACTCTTGCCGCCGACTCGTATATCACGAGCTTAATTAAAATTAAAATTCATATTCTCGATGTCGTATCAGCGTCATAACATAAAATAAAATTAATGCGCGAACATTATGCGCTTTTTTCAAGCGTGCATCTGGGCGCGTTTTCATTAATTTTCGGCACCCATAATATAATAGATATAATTTTTTATTTCGTTCGCGCCGCGCGTCGCCACGCGCGCCCCTGCGACCGCCGCCGCCGCCGCCGCGATGCTACTTTACAGCTAAACGACATTAATAGGTCGGCGCTGCGGCGGCGGCATCGTAATTGTAAGTTATGATTCATAATTATACAAATGTCGCGTCCATTTGGCGACCGGTGTCGCCGGGGTCCACTTTTTCGGCGAACGCGCACAAACGCACCCCGAACGACGCCGTCGTCGTCTCGCCCGCCGATTTGGACAAGCGGTTTGGGGCGGCGCTAAAATTATTTTCGCATTCTATTATTTCCGACTTTTATGTGGGCCCCGATGATCATCGAAATATCGCATTTCTGGTACAGTTGACCACGAACAATATCAGTTTCGGCGATTCTCTCGATGTCGATCTGTTTCTGGCGCTCCCCGCGCGAGCATCGCCATTATTTCGCGCAAAAATGAAAAATACGTCGCAAATTTGGTTATTCCATTTCGGTGTCGTGCTCATAAAGCTCGCCGGCATTAATTACGTTTCGTAGGGAACTATGCTTGGCGGCAACGCACCCACCCATCAGCCGCCTCCCGCACGCATCCAAACCCGCCAGATTGATGCCGACGTTATTTCCAATGTTGGACGATTTTTGACGCGCCGAAGTGCTTTGTAAATTCAAGCAAAAATGTAATAATGCACCGAATTAATGGTTTGAACGATACAATATTGCTCTGTCGTCGGACTCCCCGATCGGGTTTATCAAAAAAAAAAGTTACTTCATAACGCTGAATAACGCAAACGAAAACGACCGAATTCGGATGGTGATTAAAAACGAAAATTTCTTGTTGTTCTTTTGGTTTTTTTTTGTGCGCTCCGCTCGAAGTTTTCTCATACGTTATTTGATTAGAGTCAAAAATTGACGTCCGTGACGGCGACGGCATCGCCGCTGACAACATAAGAGATAATAGGTGTATATCGTTGATTTTCGCCTAATGAAAATGAGTGAGATGATAGTGTGATGTGTGATGTGTTCGCGGGTTGAAAGCCTCGGCGTACATCCAAGAGGAGGAAAATGTATGCACGCGACAAGTACGTGTGTCGCCCACCGAAGGGGGGCCGGCGCGGCGGCGGCGGCAACGGCGGCGGCAACGGTGGCGGCAACGGACGGCATTGTGTGCGCGCGCTCGCGCCCGTCGGCCGGCTCTTCTGCGCGATCGCCGCTGCAGCGCGCTACAGGGTTTTCATTTCAAAATGGCAATGATTCATCCCTCTTCATCGTCATTACTCATCGTTCCTCAATTAGGTAAATTAGTTGTTGCCGTCTGAGCACCACTCCAATCCATTACCGATGCGAAAACCCGCCGCACGTACCGCGCAAGACTGGATCAAATCTGCCGAACGCTCGTCGAGATAGTTTCTCCATTTCGGCGACAGGCGCCGCCTCGCGGATTGCGAACGCTTCGGATGGACCAGCGCCCACCCTAATTTGTTTAGTGCGAATAGATTTGGCAGCGGCGGCATTTGATTAGAACCAATTAGGGCGCGTCGCAACGCGTTCGCGTGCCCATTTCGAGCGGAAAACTCGACTTATTATAGGGGCGGCTTGGAAATGTGATAAAAACGCGTGCAATATGAGGGGGTGTATAATTGAGAGACGAGCGATGCTGTCGGCGTTACTTCGTTGTTGTTGTTGTTGTTGTTTTTTAATGTCTGCTGGGACCCTAATGGCGTTTATCACCTACCCTACTTCGACGGATGTTTCTATACGGCGTTATTAGCTAAATTAGGATGCATTACCACTGGGGATGATTTTGAACAAAGAAAAAAACCTCACCATTCGTTAACCAATTTCTTCGAAGTCCAATATGCATCAATCTTCGCGGCACTTTGCAAGCGAAGTTGTTCACACTTTCAATTTGATTGGCGAATAGTTCGATGTATTCCAATGACTTCGGCAGGAGCGAGCCGGGAACATCTGCGAGCCGGTTGCCGCAAAGTATCAACACCTTCAGCTGTCGGAACTTCAGCAGCTCCCCGTCGATGCAGGTAAGCTGCAATTTTGAATAAATTTACGACCTCTCCGCTGTTAATCGCGACGGTTTGATTGTCCACTCACGGGCGTGTCGCAGAATCGTAACGCGTAGACGTTATCGTACAAGAAATCATAATCGATCACTTCCTTCTCGTCCACGGCACGCTCGAGCAATTGCCGCAGGTCGGGCGCAAAGTTATTATCGCATTCCAGGCGTTTCAATTCGTTCGCGCTGTATGTTTTGAGGTCGTAATCCAGCATGGCGAGTTTATTGTCGTTCATGAAGTAGTCTTGCGCTTGCGCCGCGTTGTGACGCCGCAGGAATATTCCGAACAAGGAGCGCTTGAACTTAGCCTCGCATAACATCCGGAACGGCACTTGACGATGTTTGAAAACATCTCGCACGAGTTTCGGCCGATCTTTCAGCAGCTGTTCGTCCGGCGACCATTGCAAGCTTGCGAAACGTTTCGTGCGTTCTCTCTGCACGAGATAACGATCGGTAATTATTGTGTATTCGGCGGTCATGCTGGCTTTTGGGAATCGATCGCTTTCCGAACGTCAACTGTCACAATGTCGCACACCAGGGATTGCTCTAATCGCGAAGTGCGATTTGAATTTGTGCTTAGTTGCGAGATGCGAGCGCTCCCTGCGAATACATTCGAAAACTTCGTTTTATCTCGTCGCGTCGCCAAACCGCAAGCGGAAAAGATTAGATTAGCATTATACCTCGCAGTGATAAATCCTGCTGATTCACCACAATTCGCCTTCTCACGTTGGCGCATCTTCGGTTAGTGGCGTTTTGGTAAAAAAGCAGCGTCCGATTCAAGGCGTGGGGGCGAGCGCGCCCGGCTCGATAAAATAAAGTCCTCCTCGGCCAATGGGTGGATTAGTCGTCGAATTAAAGGCCGCAGTAAAACCGGAAGCGCCAACCGGTCGAAGGGGCCGAAGAAAAAGCGCGCCGGACTTAAAAAAGTCGGGAAGCGATGAAACGGATATCTAACGCCGCGGAGGGCGAATGGACAGAAGGAATGGCGATGTTCGTCCGCGTTCTGGCGTCTCACTGGTGGCGATAGTTACGAGCAGCTTTACTGGTCATTACGAAACGCTTTGTTCAGCAACTATCTGCGAACCAGATTGTTGCGGGGGAATCAAAAGAAAAAAACACATAGAGTAGGAAGAAAGATAACCCATGCAGTGTACCCATGCTGTACTTGTAATTGGTGCTAAAGCAATTAAATCGTTTCAGAAAACAAAGATGCAGAAGTACCAAAGGTTAAAATTTCTTATTCCGATGCTGGCTGGAATTTTACCGAATTTTATTTCGGCCGTGGATGCGACAAATCGTTTTTCTGTTTGAGGGTATATCACGCAATTTGCAAGAGATTGAGTCACATTGCCAGCCGATCTCGATGCAAGATAGCAAGCTCTCCTTTGGAAGTATATCGTGGGTGATTTTTCCTGGTGAGCTTTTACGTTCGCAGCGCTTCCCTTCTTCAGTTGCCGCAGAACGAATAGTTAGGAAATTCGTTAACTGTACTCCATATGGGCGGAGACCTGAAACGATCCAAGAACCGATCAGGCGCGCTTGACTTGCGACTTTAGAGCGTTGATACGATGTCGACTTTGATTAAATTTGCCTAATACCGGAGCGACGGAGTTCGTCGTCCGGCGCCTGCGCAAAACGCCCGATGACAATGCGCGCATCGCTCGAAAGTTTTAATGATTCATCTTGTTATTTTTTCGATGAATATGCACGAATAACAACGTCGGGATGCGCAGATATGCAAATATAATATAAAGCGTTCGCATGTTATTGATTTTAATTTCATCACGTTAGTGGGTACACCTGTAACTGCCAGGCTGAGCCAATTAATTAACTTTCGCACACCCACGAGCGCGGCGCAAGTAATTGTAATTGGCGAAGGTGATGTGCGTGCGTCGAATCGTGCGGGGTGCGCCGGCGATGTCGGCGCGGGCGAGGGGGAGGGAGGAGGTGGAGGGCGCGTTTTATTGCCGCAAGCAATTTTTTAATTTGCAACAATGCCTTCGTGCGCTCGCCGACGTTCGCCGGCGCGCGCGTAATAAATTAATACGTCAAACGCGTCGCACGCGCCGGCGTTCGTAATGCAATGTTTACTTTTGTTCGTTCCACGCGTACGGCGTTCGAAAATTGCTCGGCGATGTCAATCGACGCGAGCGCGAAACAAGACCCGCCGAACCTACCAGAATGCGGACCGACGTGAGTTTTGTTGTATTCACCGTTCGAGAATGCCATTGAAATGCTGCAAGTTCGATTCGCCAATTAAGCCGGCCGCTTGGCAAATACTAAACGAACGCGGACGAGGACGTGCGACGTCCGAGGCGTTTAGATGTAAAATCTATTTTAATTGAACACAGTATAATTCACTTTTTAATTGGCAATATGATGACAATTTCGACGCATCGCCGACGCGCGGCGGGCCGGACATGAAATTAAAACGTGCGCGCGCGTATTTTTGATCATTTTTAATTAAGGGCTCGCGTCGATGTGCGCTTTTAATTTCAATAATTGTCAATCACGAATTACAGCTCGCGCTCGGCTTTGATTTCGTTATTTTAAAATCGAGTGAAATGTTATATATCGCGTTGGCAGGGTGATGATTTAACTGGCGCAATTTTACCATACCATTTTTCTACTTCCGGCCGTCTTTGGCCATCAGCGTTATCAAATCGTTATCAATTTCAGGTGCGTGTATATACACATTTACTTTAAAATAGAATTTAAGTTCATGGTTTAGCGCTGTAACGGAAACCAGTCGTGATTAAATATTGATTTTGCAATTACCTTCGAATTGGGGCGCATTACTTTATTGTTTTCTTCGATTATCTGCTTTATTTTATACTTGAACAAAGCACCAATCGAAGCTTCTAATAGTAAAAAAATATATTTATTGTACTCAATTGTACTCAACGACGAGGACGTTTTGAAGTGGGTAATTCGAATAGTAATTTACAAATCGCTTGTTTTGTTCTTTCCTACAAGTAAAAAGTAACAGAACGTTAGTTCTGGAAAAATCCGATAGATGACAGTCTCTGGTCTTTATTCCTGCCGGTGCAGGATTTTCCCTTCGGTTGATAGTCTTCCCTCATTGGAGGGCGCTGTACGGTGAGTTTTCTCGTCTTTTCGTACACGGAGCCCGCATCGCAGAACACGCTGCACGCCTTGGCGTCGCGACGCTCGTATCAGTCGCGTCGGCGCTCGCACCCGAAGCGGGCGCAACTATTCTATTAAATTAATTGCGCATTAGGGCGAATGTTTCCATTTCGTCTTCGTACGTGCGCGACGCTCGCGCTCACCAGCGCGCCACGATGGAATTTAAATGCAAACGACCTTTTGCATTAATTAAATGGAATTTAATTAATTTTTAAGTCGTTTTATGGTTGCGGGAGGGGGTGCCGGCGCTTCGGCGACGACGCCGGGCGTCGCGGCGTTCGGGCCGTGTTTTGTTGCGTCGAGTTTTCGGAGCGTTTGGTTGCGCCGCCGCCGTTCGACTGGTTTGTCCGAGCGGCGCAGGATTCGCCGAAAAAGAAAGACTTGCCGCGGCGACGGAGTTCGGCGGCGGCTTCCGACGCTCGCGGCGCAAAAGTCATAAATCAATCCGCAATTAATTTCAATTTGGATCCACGCAACTCGGTTTGCTCGTCGGGACGACTAATTTTGCGCTTGCAAATAAATAAACACAAGGATTGTCTGCTTAGTCGAGCTGAAATTTCGTCGATTTAATTGTTGTCAAGTGTACGTTTTATTCGCACTCGTTCTGAGGTTTTTACTCGGTGCGAAAACGCGAGAATGATCCGACGAAATAGCGTGAATCGAAACGAATCAGGACGCATAATGCAAAATAAGGAACGTGTGGCGGGACGGCGCGATGAAGCGAGACGGGAATGGTAAACGCGGCTGGTGGGAACAAGTCGTTCGTAATAAGGATGAAATGTGTCGTTGATGAGCTTTGAATTGTGAAATTATCGCCGCTGATTCCGTGCCATAGAATAGACGTATAGACCGAGCGGTGGAGGCGCCGGGCGCGCCTCGAGAGCTCGTCCGTGTCCTCGTTCGTGCGTCCGTGCAGACGCGAGACGTGGTTTCGTCGCCACCCGGACGTTTATGCAGACGAATGTGTAACAAACGGACGGTGCGATGCGAAAAAGTCGCAAATTCTTTTCGAATTATTGCGCGGAGCTTTTTGCCGGAACGATCAAAATTGTATTAAGGTGCGGTGAAAAACTTAGGAAAATTATCACAAGAAAAAGGACGTGAAACAAAAGTCGTTGGATTAATTCTCGATATAATTTCTATTTAACTTTTGTCTATTACGAGTCCATTGTTTGCGCAAGAAGTGGAATCTGAGAGAAAATTGCGAAAATTAAACGTCGACCAAACTGAGGAAGCGCGAGGGAGGAGGGGGGGGGGACCGGCCGAGACGGTCTAGGCGGGTTTCGCGTGTTTTGACTGGAAGCGCAATTACTGGAAACTTAATTACGCGCAATAAAACTAACTTTATTGCGCCATTGTCACGTATATCTATCTAAATGAATGTTGTATAAATCCTGCGGTGCCTCCGCATGTTGTTCCCGTCGCGCTGTATTTTCCAGTCGGTCTTAAGAGACTGGGCTTAGACCGCGAGTCGAGAAGACGCACTGCCGGAAGGAAACCCACCAGCGGCGTTGGAAATATATAAACGAGCTTAAAGCAACAATTAAAGCGGTAATTTAGAGATTTCTGAAATTATCTTCAGATCGCCATTCGTCGGTATAGTTTTACGTCTTTTGTGCGCGCGCCCAAAAAAAAATACACCACGCGGACGGTTCGAAAACTTCGAGCCGTAACACTAATTGGGAACGCCAATTAGGACTAATTAAATCCGAGATACTGACCTATTACAAATCGCATCGTCTAGCCGTCGATCTGAGCGCAATTCGCGCCGCCCTCGACATCGCCATCGACGTTTCCTTCGCGCGTTCGCCGCCGACATTACTGATCTACCCTGGACTATTCATCTCACACACACACACACAAACACGCGCGCGCGCGACGCATAAATGGATGAGCTACGTAATTAGCTGATGTACTTGCGACGGCTTTAAATCTGCTAATTGGACGCGGACACGTTTCTGCGCATTGATCGGCGCGTTAACGTAAACGAGAAAAATCGCGTCGAATTTCGATTGAGTAATTTGCAAAATTACACGCATTAGAAATATTTGTTTGAGTTAGGCAGGAATTTGTGATTTGTTGCAACAATCCCGAACCGGGTTGGAAATTTGCTAACATTTTTGAGCGAATTAAACTTCCGTTCGTTCTGCATACCTGCAGTTATTTAATAGGAATTTGAATTATTTAATTAGCCACGGTTCTCTTGGCAGGACGAGAGGGCACAAATGCGCGCAGTGCGCCGACGACGCACGTATTGAATTTAATTTGGTAATTTACGAATTATTTTCGTCTTTCGTTCGCTGTTTGTTCGGTTGTTGGTTTCGCGCTACACCGATCAACGTGTGTGAAACATGGCAAAATCAACAATAATGCGGTAAAAATTTTTAAAAAATGTACACATAGAACAAACACACGTCCGTTTGTAAATTTGGTTGCCTATCTTCTACGAAAACAATGAATATGTGTTCGAATCGATTGATGATTAATTATTTATATATCAAAACAAATATCAAGCGGATAACGCGCGAGGTCGACGCACAAAACGCGTAATGTAAATGAAGCCGCCGCCCCTTGTTCCCCCCGTCACCGCCGCCGCCCGCTTTGGATTAATTAAATCTAATTTCGTAAATCGACGCGCGCGTATCGAAATTAATTTAAGTTTTCCAAGTAATTAACAATTAATCCGCACATAAGCTAATTATTTATTTGTCAGTTACGCGAATTAATTAATTAATTAATCTTCGCAATGCGCGCGCGGCGCAGCATCGTTGTTGAATGCGACGCATCTAAAACGAAAATATTCTAAATTTAATTGATTCTCGCGCTAGATTAATTTCATCAATGCGCGGCGCATCGAGCGAATCTAACCGACCGTTCAAAAATCCATCGCGATCGCAATTATTTCGACGCTGCGCATATTTGACGTACATTTGCGCCGGCGAGTTATTCGGGAAGTGCGCACAGTTCAAACGCGATGCGGCGATAAAACATCGCGTCCGAAAACCGGTTCACATCGTCGTCGCCGGAAATCGCGGAAAGCCGTGAGAATCGTCATGCAGGAAGTCGCGCGCATAGTTCGATTCGCTCATTGTTTCGCGTCTTTCCCAAGGACGTCGGCGCGCGAATTTACGACGCAAGTTTCAAACGTCAAACGAGTGTTTCGAATCGCTTTTAGTAAATTGTGCGCACTCGCCTTACTGATGTCGAGCGTTTAATCCGTTTTATAGTTATTGCGCGAAGTTTTGCGCAATTTATATTATAACGTCGGTCCGGCGGACGAATCGCGCGTGCGCGCGACGGCCTCCCACTCAGTGCCCTTCGTCGGCAATAACCGTTTAAACAACAAATTTCTCGTGCGCGTCTTCGGAACGCCCGACGCTGTCGGACATTGTCTCGACGTTTAGTCCAACTCGAACGACCGTTGGGAGGGTTCGCGAAAAATCCAACGAGACAATTTGCGGCCGGCTAAGCGCATAATGAGGTGATAAAGATGCGACGTGCGTTAGCGACGATAAATCGCACTTCATGGCGCCATTCATGCGCTTTTTCTGCCGACTTGCACTTTTAATCAACTTGACAAAAACGGCAAATGATGCCTCCTCGCGGCTATTTACGGAACGATCGAAGCGAACAAAAAGTCGTTGTTCGATTTAATTTAGCTACAACGTGTCTTGTTTCGTCATTGTTTTTCTGTTTTGATGCCTAATTCGAACCCGAAATATGTGGCGTCTTTTTTGCTCGCCGCGCGCCCGGCAAAAGTAAATTTTTATTATTCGAAAATTACGTTTGGGGAGAGATGTCTTTGAATTTACAACCGGGCGTCGGCCGCCGCATGGAAATATATTTCCGGTTGTAACTTTCGCGCGAGACCGGCAGCGACCAGCGAGTCCACCTTCGCAGCGCTGATGGCGATGGCGCCGCAGTTGCAGACGAAAATAAAATTTTTCATTGCGCCTCGGGTCTCGTTCCTGCGCTGGCCTACGCGCTCCTATTGTATAATCAATGCAGATATTCCATTACAAAATTGGAATACGCTTCGATTCTAATGCGCGCACTACGGGCGGCTCTGTGTGCTCGCCGGCGTTCGGAAATTTATTTTCATTTGCACATTCGTTCCGATCCGCCGTGCGCACCCTTTTCTCTCTCTTTTTTTTTCTTTTTTTTTTGTTGTATCGCCGCGCCGGAATTGTATTTGAATATCCTTGCGCGCGGCTCCTGCAGCGCGTTAATTCCCAATTCGCAACATTCGCACCTCGCGGCGATAAAAATTATTCAACGCTCGGCGCTCGCGAATCAAAAATCGTTATTGGTCATTCGTCGGCGGCGCGTTTAATTGCGAGCGCGAAGGAATATTGTTCCACCAAAGAGGCAAAAGAAGTCGAAGAAAGTGGAGAAGAGAATAAAGACGCGCTCACCAGTCCGGTACGGTTAGTGGAAGACGACGATGAGGACGACGACGACGACGACGCGTTCCCGGGTTCGTTTTAAAATAACGAGGCTTGTTAGTATTAATGGTGCGGTTGTGGAATTCGTGCGCGGCAAGGTATTATGACGACTGGTAGAAGAGAAGTCCGTCTCGCCAACTCCGACCGGGGGCCAAGTCTGCACGTCCCGGCCGCCTGCAGGCCCATATTTTATTCGGCGCGTGGATTCCGACGGCGACGGCGAGCGCGAGCGCGTTAAATCACGGCCCGGCCCTAATGAACGCGCCGCTTAAAAGACAGGACCACGCTCCTTTCATTCGCGCGGCGTCATAAAATCCTGCGTCCGTCGTGCGTGTGTCGCGACGTCGCCAAAGTCGAAATAATGATGAGGTTAGAGATCGGGAGCCGTTCGTTTCGCCGAAAATTTACTCGAAGTGGATGGATTGTTTATTGAGGCTCGACTGCTGCTTTTGCCTTGATTTTATTGTTTGCGCCAACGCGAAACTCGACGCTCATCAGCATGCCTCAAAAGTTTCCATTTTTTTAAAGCATGTGGTCTGTGGATATGTGTTAAGACTATTTCATGAAATAGCATATCTGTTAATTAATCATTAATTTGTTTTTATGGAACTCCTTATTTAGACTAACATAATATAATCATAACATAACTCAATGTTATCAGTGCATCAGTGCAATTCATTCGGTGGAAGAAGGAAACTGTAGTTTAATGATTTTTGGGCTTTTCGGAAAGTTTCGAATAATACGCATTTGACGGTTACAACAATTTCGAAATATCATTCTTGGCCGTTACATGTACGCCTGCAAAGTTAACGCGTTAGGTCCATAAGGATTAACATGGGAAATTTGTTAAATGCACATAGCAGGCAACTATAGTGAATATGCCATCAGATCTCGATGTCTTTCGATTAAGCGTTTTAAGTGCTTTACAATGATATCTTGTTTAATGTCATTTTCAATGCGCAGCTACACGAAATTTGCAATTAAAAATTATTTTTGGTCCTATTTAAAATACATTGAAAATTGATTTTATTGGCATAACTTCAGAAAGAGCATTTAATTTCCGATCGAATGAC
>JAODGE020015015.1:0-11766 GCA_027574965.2 Ecitophya simulans | reverse complement strand
CAATCAAGTTCTACCTCCACTCATTCATCGCAATTAAACAAGTTCAACCCAATCCCCTACTTTTACCACAACCTCCTTGCTTAAACGTCGATCAATTAATCAAATTCTACAAAAAGTTACCGACTATAATTTTAGCTAATGATATCAGCGACCATGCGAACATCCTCAACTTACCCAAGATCCATCATACTGAATCTTTCAATAAAGTAATTTTAAAAGCCCACCCACAATCGGAAAAAGATATAACAAGAGTTATACGCTGCAAAAACAACAAAGGTATGCCCAGTGGGTCTTATATTATTGAATTTAATAGAGATACAAAGGAGGCAAACATTTTAGGCAGCGATTTTAAGGCCCTTTAAAATTACATGTAAAATTGGCTGTGATCCGGCTTAGCTATGCTACTCGTAGGTCTATAAAATTTGTCACCAAGACTCAATTTTTACTTTTAAATCGCGCTTTTAAATAAACTGGAACAGTAGGCGCCAAAGATTTTCCACCAGATTGTGTCAACGCAATCATCAGATGGCACCACCAACTTGAAGGGGTCCATGCGACGACGGCCATCTAAGACGGCCCCTGGTCATCAGACACCACCACACGCTAGCCGGCTTCGCCCAGCCCGTACCGGCGTCGGCGCGACCGTTTATTGTACCCGCACCCACTGGCACGTCTGCATAAAGATCTGGCATTCTGGCTTTTTATTTTTGCTCTAGTTTGGCAAATGCACAGCCCAACATTTCACTAGTACACAAGGCTATGCTTTACAACTGAATCTCAACCTGTTGATGCCAAAACCCCATTATTGTCTTTCAATAACTGCACTAACAGAACTACTTAAGCTCGTGCTTAACGGCGTAACACGATATCCAGTTACCTTTATTCGAAAGTTAAAATCGGCTTTGCAAGTTTTTAGGTTGCCGTTTAAGTTGGTGCTTTTGAATGGCGATAAATTATTTACAAGTCCCGCGCTTAATTGGTTCCACATAATAAGCAAAATGCAAGATGCTCCTCAACGCTTTAGAACGATTTCTCACCGACAAGTATTGTTCCAGGCCCATCGCCAGCCACGTAGATAGTTTAATGAGTGAGTCATATTTTCTTTTATCCACTTACGACGAATCGCACTCGTTTGATTTCCGTTTTGACCATCAACCTGGTACTTCTTTGCATAACGCAGCTGTTGCTAGCCGTTCTGTTGTACCGCAAAACCGTCGGGACCATAAGAATAGCGGCTCCTACTCCAAAACCTCTTTGATTCCACCTCGCGTTGCTACCCTGCAAAAGGATTCCAATCGCGAGAGTAGTTCTCTTTCGCTTCAGGGAAAGCTTATGCTCGAAACCCTCGAGTAAGTGGTACAAGACGGGTTGCTAATTTGCCTTCTGTCCCCACTTTCGAATGTGCTGCAGAGGAGGATATACATTCTATCACAACTCTCAGTCCCACAATGAAAATAAACTTTGGAAACGCTTCTGTTCCCGCACTTCTTGATACCGAGAGTGAAGTTACTTGTATTTCTGAAGAGGTTTTTCACAGTTTCAGCAGCACCGCCGTTGCCCGACACTCCTACAATCCCGGTAGTAGGCGTTAAAGTTCGTGGCGCTTATCAGTCTCAACAACAGAAGGTTAGTCAGCAAATACTTCTTACCTTTAAGGTGTGTGAGTACGAATTTGCCTGCGAGTTTTTCATTGTGCCTACTTTGTCTTACGACATAATCGTGAGAATGGATGCGTTAACGCAGATGAGTGTTAACCTCAGAATGTCTCCATCTGAGAAGCAGTTTCTGCAATTTACGACCCCATCGCGTCGCAACATTGGTTAGCTGCTATGGATCGTTCTGTACCTAAGGCCTGGTCTGGCCTTAACGATAAGTTGGAGCATGTGATTCTTCTGTAGGATGACAAGCTTTTCACTGCTAAGAAATATGCCAGTAGTATTCCAGTGGCACATCAGGAAGCTGTTTGGTTTGGAAATTGCCCGGATGGAAAATGTAGGTGTAATATCGCGATCGTCATCCCTTTATACAGCGGTTAAGAAAGACGGGGCAGTTCGAATGTGTTTTGATGCTCGACGTTTGAATCGAATTATTGTCTCAATCCGACGCCCCACAGCCTATTGAAGACATTTTAGCTCTTCCTCTCCCTGCAAAAATTAGATTTATTTTTTTGTTTGATTTTATAGCGCGAAACTGGCAGAGCCTTCTCAAGCCCGAACATCGTAAGTACACCGACTTTTGCCTTGGTAATCAGTTCTACGAATTGAGTGTTTTCCCATTCGTTGTTGGCTGTAACGTTCAGGGTTCTGCTTTTAAAACTCGGCATATATTATATGACATCTCTCATCAGAACCTCTTACGCAACTTTTGCGCAAGAGCCACGCATGGCACTGGGGTGCGGAACAGGAGTGGGCCTTTAACGCCGTAAATAAGACCCTGTTCGAGCATACTCTTATACATCACGCTGATTTTTTGTGCAATGTGATGCCAGTGGTTTGGAAATTGGTGCGGTCCTGTGTCAAGTATTGGATACTGAGAAGTGTGTAGTAGCTTATTTTAGTAGGAGGTTATTAGACCAAGAAAGACGCTACTCTACTACTGAGAAAGAGCTGTTAGGAGTGGTCTGCACTCTAAAAAGACGGCGCGTTTATTTGTTAGGTACTCATTTTATTTTTCTAACGGATCATCACACTCTTACTTGCATAAACCGCTGTCGGTTGTTATCTCCACGAATCAGCTTTTCTCGGTCTATCCCGTTTGACTTCTGTTTGATTTTTGACGCCTTGGGAAGTGGCTATGAAAAGACTACGTTGCATTCAACGCCACCTTCTGATTAAACTAGAAAACATTCAAGCATGATGAAGTCTCAAGTAATTTCATCTACACACCTTATCAAATTTAATCAGATCATGAATGGACAGCTAAAACTTTAAAATGAGGCGAACGTCACCTTATTAATGAAGGTCTCGAGGACAGCTCAATCCTGAATCTGATCAGACATTAAATGAGTTAAATTCTCCTATAAAATCCTCACCGGCCACTTGCTAGTGTACTTTTAAATAAATCTCAAACTTGCTAGCATATGTTAATACTTCTATTTGATAAATGCTAATTAAAATAAGCCTACTACTGATAGTTCAACTTACATAATTCGGCATCATCATGGCGCTAACTTAGCGATGTGTTATAACTTTTCAAAGTATGTGTACACTTATAACAACTAAAGCTACCATCAGGGTAACTACTGCACTACCGCACTACATTATGCTGAGAACCTCCTTCCTTATCGACCTATTATAGCCAAAATTTCGAGATGAAGTTCGGGCAAATACTGCCATTCACGGATTGGCATGATTAAAATATAAAAGGCTTATAATTTTTGGTATAAAATTTCGGCGGTTGTTTTTTAAATTTTCAAAATCATTAATGTTATGACTTTCGTGTCTAAATCGTCAATTCTAGACCTATTTTTTTAAATAAATTTCTATAAGAAATAGTGCAGCGTCACCACGTTTTGTGTGAAATTATCTATTCAAAAAATGGTTCTAATTTAATGTTATTGTTGCTATATTTGTTGTTATAATTGCTTTAAAAGTTAACGCTAACCTTCTTATTTGTTATTTTATTATTACGATTTTTATGTAAAACTTAAAGTGCGTAATCATTATCGCTTAAAATGACCAGTCCCACTCTCGTATTTTTCTCCGACTCGTAAAGCCTATTAGGTACTCAATTATGTCCTCTAAAGACAGATTAAAGACAAAATATATCTGAAGGTCGCTGGTTTAAGAAATCTGCTGAACGCCTGAACATCAAATGATCAAAGTTATGATACCAAATCTTTATTTGCCTGTGCGCTCATTACATTTATCTCAAGCTGCTAAGTCTGAGACTTTTACTTGATATTTGTTATACGTATTTGTAAGTATTTTAGGCTTGAGTTTCTACCAATTAATAAAATCCTCAAGCCACAATAGTTTTAAAATTTACCTGGGTTAAGGCAAGTACGACGTTTCTATTTGTTATTGTATCATACTTACTACCTTTTAGACCTTTAAACTGCGACTTTAAGTAAAACGGCGGTCATTTCTCTATTGTTTAATACTGCAGCGACCTTACAGATTCACTGCTACTAAGATTCCGCAGCATCTTGACGTTTCACCAGCTGTTGCGACGGCCTTTGATATTCTCCAACCGTCTCAACAATTGCTGCCGAAAAGTTGCGAAATCAACGTACATAAGCATTGTCCACAGCAGTAAATTAGTTCCTATCGAACCACGACTTTATTGTCTTTTTTACGGCTCACAAGCTTTATCGCTTGTACCACGTTCAAGTAATAAAGGCATCTAAATTACACCTACTGATTCCATTCGTCATTCAAGACCCCAAATAACATACAAATACAAATAACTTTAGCTACACTTTTAAATTGTGTACTCCTTGAGGCTCGCAAATTTTAACGTTTGTACATTTTATAAACATTGGCATTGGCCATTTTTTGTATTTCCTTGGATTAAAATTAAAGTCGCCTATGTAAATAGATAAGTCGTATAGTGACGCTTTAACCAGAATGGTATCATCAATATTAGAAAATGAGTGAATATAAACTAGAAAAATATGTAGTTCCGTACTATTAATGGAGAGTGCATAGTGGAGACACTCATTATTTTCTTGATTTACCACGGGCGCGTTTTGTTTTTTTGGTTTTATTCTATTGTTGCAAAGAATTGCACAGCCGCCTTTTAGCCTACCTTGACCCATAACTACAAGTTTTTGGATTGCCAACTAGTCTCAATATTGAATTACTAGCTGTGTTTTTGTTTCAACCATTAATACCATGTCGTACGCTTCTGCATTCATTAAGTTCTTTAGGAGGTATCGTTTGTTGTTATAGCTATTAATGTTGTTGTACATAAATATGCCTTTGTTCAGCATTAGTGTTCAATACTGTTTGAGTTCTTAGAGTGGGTTCGGTTGGATAATACGACTCAGGTGACCTCATATCCACCATCAGAATATACAGATGATTGCCGTTTAAGAAATTAACTACAGTGTCTATTCTATACAAATCTTGAAATTTGTGTCAAATTTTTTTGATCAGCTCCTCGCGGTTAAGGTTTTTTTGAGTATTAATTTTAGTATGGTAGATTTTGATAATATGGTCATGTAATGTAATTGCTTTGTAAATTCTGTTGCCACTGGTAATACTGTTTTAAATCTGTGAAGACATTTTATTACCAATTTTGATTTCAACGTTTGGAACTCTTTCAATGGTAGTTTTAGGGTGTTTCTTCTTCTTCCTTGGCTCTACAGCCCGCTAACGGTTCTTGGGCTCCCTTAACATTTGCCTCTATGCGTCTCTATTGCCAGCTTCTCTCTGCCAGTTGTTTGACTTCAGTAGGTTTCTCGCGTCTTGGACGATTTCATCTTCCCACCTTTTCTTTGGATGGCCCCTTCTTCTTCTGCCTTGTATCTGAGTCTTTAAGACTCTATAGGGTATTCTGACTGTCCATCCTGGTAATATGCCCTGCTCATCTCAGTCTTTGCAGGCGCACATGCACTGAGAGACGTGGCCTTTCCACCAGGTCATATAGCTCTTTATTGTAGCGTCTTCTCCAGACGCCTTCCTCCTGTACCCCTCCCATGATTCTTCTGAGGATTTTTCTTTCAAATATGTCAGATGCGTTTAGTTGTTGCGTGGCGGTCCGTACTTCGCGTCCATAGCATATTATCGGTCTTAGTACCGTGGTAAAGCCTTACTTTTGTTTTCCGTTGTATGTTGCTTGACCTAAAGATGTTTCCTAAAGCATAATATTCTTTGTGACCTAGGTGTACCCTTTTCCTATGTTCTGCGTCTTCTGTCCCGTCGTTTACTATCTGCACTCCCAGATATGTAAAGCTTTGCACTTGTTCAAGTTGGTCCTTTGTGACTTTCCACGCAATGTTGTCATTTGTTTGTTTCATGACATTTGTTTTTTTGCGCAGATCAAATACAGGGGCAGGTTAAACAGGCAGAATTATAAAAGTGACAAACCATCTAAGAACCTCATGATTGAAATACTACAGTCGATCGAGATAAGAACAAAACAAGCCGAAGAAATCGATGGATAACTTGAAGCACAAGATGCACATACAAGTACATTTAATATCAATGAGCATTGGAATCACATCAAGAATACACTGAGCAAATCAAGTGAAAAGATTGTGGGTACCAAGAATCCCAAAGCAGGCTTCCTGGTTTGACAATGAATGTAGACTAACAATACGGAAGAGAAATGAAGAACATAAAAAGTACGTGGAGGCACGTACAACCAACGCAAAAACCATTGCCAAGTTGATTGAAGATCAGGTGATCTTGATTTTCGGTGCACCGCAATCTGTGTTGACCGATAATGGCAAACAGTACGTGTCTGAGTTACGGTATTAAGTTGGTTACTACGCCATATGATCACGCGCAGTCAAATCCTACCAAACATTATAATCGAACAATTAAAACCATGATGTCGTCTTATATCAAGAAAAATCAACGAGAATGGGACATGAAAGTATCCAAAATACAGTTAGCGATAAATACTGCGGTGAATTATTCGACAGGTTTTTTGCCGGTTTTCTTGAATTTTGGACGAGAATTAGTTACTTCAGGTGGACAATTTAGTCCGTTGAATGCAAACTTGCCGTATGATTGTAGTGACCGTAAATCTCTTGTGTCTCGAGCGACTGAAATGCCAAAATTGTATGACAAGGTGAGAAAGAATCTCCGCAAAGCAGCAGAACGGTGTTCAAAAGTGTACAACCTGCGCCGTAGACATGTTGAGTTTAAGGTGGACGATATTATGTGGTGTAAGTGGCGGCAATTATCTAATGCTGGTGATTATTTTTCTATGAAACTGACACGGAAATACAGAAAATGTCTTGTTTGGAAAAAACTAAGCGCCAATGTATATCATCTTGTAGATTTTGATACGAGTGCCAATGTTGGAAAATATCATGTCAGCGATTTGAAGTCGCATGCGCCTGAGTGATTTGTTGTGCCATTGTGTGACGGTTTTATTGTTAATTTATTTATTTATTGATATATTGTAGTGGAATTTTTTTTCTTTTGGGATTTGTTGTGGGCTTTTGAAGATTTGTACTGTTATTTAGTTCTAAGGTGTTGGTTTGTGTCTTTTGTTGGCGGAGGGGTGATGTAACGTTGAAGTGGCTGGAGGCCGAGTGGCGCCCCCAGACGCCAGTTTTAGAAATACTTTGTTGAATATTTAAACTTGAATTGTTTCTGACACTACGCGGTGATTGGCGACAATCGGCGCGCCGAACAAATTTATTGTTTACTTGTTGCAAGAACGTGAGAAGAACAGAGAGTCTTACACCAGCCACCTGCAAGGCAAGTTGCCACGGCTGATATTGTATAACGAAATAAAAGTGAGATTTTCGGATTCGGCTATTCCGAAGTGGCGCCCAAATATTTGTGTGTTATTTGTTAATTCACCCGTCCATCTTCGTCGCTGCGGTCCTCCACTGAGCTACCGGGGGCCGCAAAGGCGGTACGCTGCACGCTTCGGCGGATTCGGCAGCCAAGGTGACAATCGTAAATTTTTCCCGTTACATGTCGTTTAATACTTCGTTTATCTTCTTTTGAAAGATTTCTTGGGCGCTGCTAATCCCGTAAGGAATTTGGTTGTACACGTGGCGTTATAAATGTTGTGATTTGTTTTGATTTGGCTGAGTGTGTAAGTTTCCAGAAGCTCCTAGAAAAATTAAGTTTAGAGAAATTTTTCGCATTTTTTATCTTACTAAGCGTTTAGTCTACAAACGGTAACTGATATTGTTTTCTCTTTACGATTTTGGTGAGTTTGGTTTAGTCCGAACATATCCGGATGTTCCCGTTTTTCTTCTGGGTTACGACGATTGGAGCGCACCATTCTGTTGGCATTTTGATTTTGCTTATTATTTGATCTCGGACCATTTTATAGTTCTTTTTCTACAATTGGTAGTAGTGGGATCAGAATTCTTCTTGGGTTGTTAATAGCATATGGTGTTGCGTTGTTTTCGATTGCAATGTCGCATTCGTGGTTTGTTAGTTTCCCCAGTCCCTGGAATACGTCCGCTTATATTTCCATAAAATTGTTTCTTTGTTGTACTCTGTTTATGTTAATTGCTCTTTTCAGTTTGTCTGAGGCAACAATTGCTTTGTTTTTGAACTTTATCATACCTAATCTGTATATGTCTGTTCTGCCGAGTGGGCTTTCGTCCGTGTCGACGACGTAGAACTTGATTTAACATTGTTCTTCCCCTAGACTTGTAATCTCACTGATCCGTGAAGTTGAAGTTGGCATATTTTGCTTTTTCCCGTGACTAGTAGACATGCTTTTGAACTTTTTAGCTTGGTATTTATGAAATTGGATTTGTATGTCTCTATTGTGAGGATTGACATTGACATTGATATTGACATATTTATTGTCACTCTCGATTTTAATAATCCATGAGTATTTTTTTGACCGTGTTCACTTTTACGATCTCCGACGAGTAGATTTCTTTTTCCTCTTCTTCGCTATTATTGGTTGTCACTTTGAGATGGGCTGGTGCGGATTTCTTTGACTTGTCTCGACTTTCTTGTCTGGCACTGCGGTGCATAATGCCCTCTGTAATGGCATTTTAAGCACATTTTTCTTATTGCTAGACATTCTTTTCCATTTTTGTGTTTTTTGCATCCGCATCTGGAACATTTGCAGCTCTCTTCTTTGGGATGCTTTGTTATAGAGCCCTCCTTTTGTTTATCGCGCCATTTTCATTTGACGAATGGTTGGCGTTTCTTGATTTGATCGTTTTTCTCGTTTTATAGGAATGTGTTTTTCATCTCAAAAGTTTCTTTTCCTCCTTGATCCTTTCTGACTTTTTCATTTTCTCGATAGCTTCAGTCAATGTCAGATCTTTGTCTATTAGTAATGTAGAAACGCGCGCAAAGATGGGTGATCGATGCTCGCGGATTAAAACAAATGAAAAATGACGGGTCTGAGCATTTATTTGTGGGTTACAATCTCGCTCACGCTCTCATACGACGACTCACATGTGACGACATTCATGCAACGACTTTCATGCGCAGACTGACTCTTCATTCCTTGACCTTCCATACTTATACCCCAAACACACAAACATCTGGCATTCGTTTCCTCGCATTCTCACGATCGCATTCTTTCCTTCTTAAGTGTCTCTAGACTAAACACTAACACAAAACCTCGCACTAGCAATTAATATGTAAACAATCCCATACTGATTACGAAACGTTCACGCACGCACTTTCGTCCGATCCCACACTCGCTCATCCTGATAGTAATATTGCCCCTCGATATTAACCCTCAGCGTTGTCGGTCTCGAAGTCCTCGTCGATTTTGTTGCTATCATACGCAGATTTCCATGGCTTTATGTGGTCGTTTGAAGTGCTGATCTGCTGGGGTCCTTCATGGTCACCAACCTTCATAACATTGTATCGGTCCTTTTTCAATACCATCGTAACTTGATATGGTCCTAAATATTTTGATCTGAACTTAGATCCAGGCACCATTTGAGTTCTTTGGATCGCCACGAACTCGCCACTCTTATATTTTCTGGCCGCTTTCCGATTTCTATTGAAACTCTTTCTATTTTCTTGCTGGATGTTGATAATGCATTTGACGCAATTTGCAATGTAAGTTTGAATTTTTGTACGCATTCCGAGAAACCAAAAATTTTTGCTAATCATGTACTCTGTCTTCTTCCACCCAAAATGACATCTCTCATGTGCTTGTCGGATTGTCTCCTTTTGTAGCGTTTTTGGTACTACCAGCAATTCTCTGCCGTCTTTTACTCTGTAGAAAATATCATGTTTCGTTGTAAAACCGGTCGTGCCTGTTGTTTTTAAACAAGCAACATGTGGGTCATTTTCTTCTGCAGCTTAAATGCGCACCACAGTCTCGGCGTCTTCAAGGTTGACATTGGAAACGTCGCACGCGTTTCTACTCAAAGCATCGACGTGCTACATTGATGTGCCTGGGCGATGTTCTATGATGTATTTGTACTCCTCTATTAGCAACGCCCAGTGAGCTACCCTCAGACAAGTCTTTTTTTTTTGCTTGTTGTCAGAGCAAATGCCTTACAGTCGGTTACAATTTTTATAGGCACACCTAGCAAGTACACCTGAAACTTCTTGAGTGCCTTTACTACTACTAGCACTTCCAACTCATAGCTTGTATACATTTATATTCAAGCGGTGATGTCATCCAACTCGCATAATACACCGGATGCAATGTCTCATCTTCGGTGCATGCACGCATCTGCGTAGTAACAACGATAACGGCCGCGCGATCATGGCAAAATCAGGCACAAACTTACGAATATATCCAGTCAATCCCAAAAAAGACTGAATCTGCTTTGTGTTTTTCGGCACGGGGAATTTCGATACGGCTTGAGTTTTTTTCTCAGAAGGCCTTACAGAACATTCCACCAAATATCCTAAGTATTCCAGTTGTCGCACCAAAAACTGACAGTTCTTCCAATTTATGTCCAGGTCATAATGACTTGCCCCATTTAGTACGGTCTTTAGTTTTTGCAAACACTCACTGGAATCTTTGCCGTACACAATTAAATCGTCTAAATACGTAACTACCGTTTTGTTCGCTATCAATTCTCGGAACACGACGCCGCCTCAGCGCCAAAAGCCCCTGCAAAACCTGCCATCACGCAAACGCGCCTTGTTGCGGGAAATGCCAACGAGTGGCCGCCCCCAATTTTTCTGAAAGACGTCGTATACTGGAAGACGCGGTACGCGGCTATCATTAACGCCGAAATTCACCCAGCATCATGCGTTGTGGTGGGCAAAGGCGTAAAAATTTTCCTGCAAAGCGTTACCGACCACCGGGCCTTGACCAAACTCCTCGATAGGAGTGGAGTCAGGTACCACGCTATCCCGTTCCCGGAAGGACTGGGGTACGATGTGGTAATTCGGGACTTGGCGACGAATCCTCTGAGCAAGTCATCCGCGACGAGTTTTAGAGGATGAGCTTCCAGCCAACACTGGTAAGACGGATAAACGCGGAAGTTCTACTGCACCAGGTCCGCATCACTAAGACGCGGCGGCACCAAATAATCCACAAGGTAGGTCAAATTAACAACACGGACGTACGCATTGAAGTGAAGAGGCCTGATAGGCTGGCTGCCCAGAGCCTGCACCCGGGACTGGGCCTGTGGGTTCTGCTACGGCAAACACCAGGCGAGGGCATGCCCGTTCGCAAACACGAGCGACGAGAAACCGCACTGCATTAACTGCGGCGGTGAACACCGGGCGTACTACCGCGGGTGTCCCAAATGGCCCAGTAACCCAGCATAGGAGCCGCTACAAACTCAATACTCGACGACCGCCCAAGCGGCGCAGCGAGTATACAATACCCGCGGGCAGTCTGCTAGAGCAGCAAAGCCTTATGGAGATGCAACCGGTAATGTTGAGTTGAATTCTCACATTTACCAGCCGCGGTTAGAACCACGGCAAGTGCTCTCCCGCCGCAACCGTTTTGGCAGGCCCCGCCCAGTGCGGACAGCCCAACCGCAGCTTCCGTGGCTGGTGCATTTCTTGAAATGCACAAGCAGTTGTCCGCACTCACGCCGGATGTTACAAAACTGGAGAGACAAGCGCGGCAAAAACCGGCAAAGCGGGTTACAAAAATCCGCCATAGCTAGACAGCTCTTGGCGGATATGAAGATCGCTACGTGGAACGCCAACAGCGTCCGCCACAAGACCA